>JAOYNN010163026.1:0-11096 GCA_025770095.1 Goniobranchus kuniei
GTAAAGTCTGCGTGGAAAGCAATGGCAAACTACCACATTATGCCGTATGCCTAGTATAATTAGGGCTCTACCCCTAAATTCGCCTACATTCAGTCATGGGTTCGGGACTAACTTTAATTTACTTTACTTCTTATGTCGATCATTTGTTGTTTTTTTTCTTAATATATCTTTGAGTTGACGGCGAGTTTTGGGGTTTTGTATTGGGGGTTTTGTATTGGGATTTTGTATTGGTGTTTTGGATTGGAGTTTTGGATTTGGGATTTATATTGGGGTTTTGTATTGAGGTTTTGTATTGGGGGTTTGTATTGGGGTTTTGTATTGGGGTTTGTTTTGGGGTTTTGTATTGAGGGTTTGTATTGGGGTTTTGTATTGTGGTTTTGTATTGTGGTTTTGCATTGGGTTTTTGTATTGAGGGTTTGTATTGGGGTTCTGTATTGCGGTTTTGTATTGGGGTTTGTATTGTGGTTTTGTATTGTGGTTTTGCATTGTGGTTTTGTATTGGGGTTTTGTATTGGGGTTTTGTATTGAGGGTTTGTATTGTGGTTTTGTATTGTGGTTTTGTATTGGGGATTTGTATTGAGGGTTTGTATTGTAGTTTTTGCATTGGGGTTTTGTATTGAGGGTTTGTATTGTGGTTTTGTATTGTGGTTTTGTATTGGGGTTTTGTATTAGGGTTTTGCATTGGGGTTTTGTATTGGGGTTTTGTATTGGGGCTTTGTATTGAGGGTTTGTATCGTGGTTTTGCATTGGGGTTTTGTATTGGGGTTTTGTATTGGGGTTTTGTATTGAGGGTTTGTATTGTGGTTTTGTATTGGGGTTTTGTATTGAGGGTTTGTATTGTGGTTTTGTATTGTGGTTTTTTATTGAGGGTTTGTATTGAGGGTTTGTATTGTGGTTTTGTATTGAGGGTTTGTATTGTGGTTTTGTATTGTGTTTTTGTATTGTGGTTTTGTATTGTGGTTTTGTATGTGGTTTTTGTATTGAGTGTTTGTATTGTGGTTTTGTATTGTGGTTTTGCATTGAGCTTTTGTATTGAGGGTTTGTATTGGGGTTTTGTATTGGGGTTTTGTATTGTGGTTTTGCATTGGGTTTTTGTATTGAGGATATGTATTGGGTTTTTGTATTGGGGTTTTTGTATTGGGGTTTTGTATTGGGGTTTTGTATTGGGGTTTTGTATTTGGGGTTTTGTATTGGGGTTTTGTATTGGGGTTTTGTATTGGGGTTTTGCATTGGGTTTTTGTATTGGGGTTTTGTATTGGGGTTTTACATTGGGGGTTTTCATTGTGGTTTTGCATTGGGTTTTTGTATTGAGGATATGTATTGGGGTTTTGTATTGGGGTTTTGTATTGGGGTTTTGCATTGGGTTTTTGTATTGGGGTTTTGTATTGGTGTTGGTTTTTTCGTATGCTGTTTCTTATTTGGTTTCTCTTTGGCTTTTGTATTCTGATAAGAATTTGTTTTTGTTGTTGTTGTTGTTGTCGTTGTTTGTTCGTGTGTTTGTTGGTGTTGGTGATGTTTGTGTTGTTATATTGTAGTTATGCATCTTTATGTTGTTTTATTGTTGTTGGTTGTTTTTCATGGGGGGAGGGGGGGGAGAAGGGGGTTGTGTTTTTGTGTGTTTTTTGGGGGGTTTTTTTCTTTGTTTGTTTGTTTTTTGCTTTTTACATTTTCCCTTCAGAGTACATAATTAGACCAGCTCTCTGACTCAGAAAGCTGACTCAGCAATACAATCAGCTGTTAAGAGTTAACAATGGTTTTGATTGCTGTTCATGATTCAACAAATCACAGACAGATTAAGGCAGAAAGAGAGAGAGAGAGAGAGAAGTCGGTGTACAGATCAAACTGCCAAAGCTGTACCCATTTTCACCTGGGTGGAGTGCATCATCTGGGGTCGATTTTCTTGCTTAAAGGAAAAAAACAAAACAACAACGCATGTAGCGTTATTCGAACATGATACCTCTCGGACTTCAGGCATTCGCTTTACCACCGACCTTTAGCGACCCCTAAGAGAGGAACATGACCCCACCAGTATTGTATTGATCATTAACCATTAACATACCTTTTTAAATGAAGGAAAATAATGCTTTTGTTTCCACAGTTCAAATAGCGTCTAAGCAACTCACGATCGTTCTTGAAATAGCAATAACTATTCCTATCAGGTCTTCTTTTCCTTGTAAATTGTTGCATCAGATGAAGCTTTTTGTTTCATATCTTGATACAGCATTGAAAGGGTATCAAAACTCCGGCTCTTTTATCTTTTGCCTCGCCCGATACATTGTAATTTAGTGTCACCTGCAAACAATAATTAAACAAGAGGGGGGCGATAATATCCAGCAAATAATTGATAAATAGAAAAAAAAATGTGATTAAAAAAAAACCTGAATACACTTCCTTGGAGAACACCAGTAGTGATGTTCTTTAAAAAGGGACATTTCAACATTTACAATAAATATCTGTGCGCGGTTAGTAAAGAAAGGATTGTATCCAATTATATCGGGTGGGCAAAAAGAACAAACACACACACACAAACACACACACACACACACACACACAACTCCCTGAACTTTGATTCTCCTTATCTACGAATTGACGTCATAGATCATAATGAAATTTTCACCAAACATGCATCCATCAAATTGGCTCAGACCTGGAAAATTTAATGGATGTAAACAATTTATATCTTAAATTATAGGACATATGTACGAGTTGTCAAAATCGCCAATATCAAAACATGCACTGCAAAATCGTCAATCTACTCGAGAGTTTCAATCGATCATTAACCCCCAGGTTTGCGCTGTTGCAGACCTAGATGTCTAAGTCTCTTTTTTTTCCAATCTACGTATTATTATCTTTTTCAATTTAAATCAGCATAATGTGTTTCTTCCTTACATTCAGAAGTGTTTGCTTTCAGTTGATTTGTAGTGAGCAACTCGGTCTTTCTGTTGTTTGATAATTCCTTTCTCTCCCAAAGTAAAAACCATATTGAATAATGTCTGAGATCTATATCTAGACCTAGATCTAAATTAGCTCTAGAATGGTATATATAGATCTATACTTATTAGATACAATCTAAGCCTGATCTTAGTTTAGATCCAGTCTGTATCAAATGATAGAAGATTTTGTATTGTCGATTTTTTGTGTTTTAGTTACCTGCTTTGTTTACTTTGGATAAAGTGAATAATAGCAATTCTAAGTTTAAGAAAATGTTAAACAATCGTAGCACAAGACATGTCTGCTGATACGAAGCATGCACAGTCGTGAAGAAGTCATGACAAAACTGAATCGCAAACGGGATCTGTGAAAAAGGGTGATACATGTATTTTCAAAATGGGGGTGATTGTCTTTGTATTGCCATAACTTTTAGAATCTTCCGTTGGTCATAATGAAATTTCGCTTGGTTACACAAAATTATTTGTACTTAACTATCTCAACATTTGAATGCTGTTATTTAAAGAGCAAAAATGTTATACGGCTTCAAAGTTCAGAATGTTGTTTGTTTTTTGTTGTTGTTGTTTTCACCCCACCCGATATATATTACCGGTTTTTCCCATAAGATCTGATTTTTATATACTTGTCTTTCATTTGTTACATAATCAAATGCCTTATGAAAGTCAAGGTAAACGACATCTATACCGCTACCAACATAAATCAGTCTAATGAAATTTTCAAGAACTTGCAGTAATTGTACATGAGCTTCTTCATCTAAATCCATATTGAAAATCATGTGACATTTTATGCTCTTCCAAAAATTGCATTACATTATCCTTTATATTATCGATTATAATAATTATCTTACAAACGATACATGTTAAACTTATTGGTTTACACTTTCCAGCTTCACTGCTTCACTCATGTTACCCATTTTAAAGCTGCAGTAAATCTATTATTTATTTGGAAAGTAATAATATTATACTAGGTCGATCAAGGCTGTTTTGTATTGTTTGTTTGGATTAAGCTGTAGCGTTGGATTGAAAGTCGTAACAAATTCTGATCTAGTATCACTGATTATAATCTTACGATTCTCTTTCGGCGCAGTATGTATAACAAGTTGCTTAATAACTCTTTCTTTTTAATAACTTTTCCATTTTGTAGAGATATAAATTGTGCCTAAACGATGTCTTTACTTTCCATATTTAGCTGGCGGTGATTTATCGAAAACTGCAAATTGATAAGGTTCTTTTCAACATATTTTGCATAATTCTTTAAATTAATTGAAATTCATATCCGAGAAGAATGATCACAATTTTGTTTTGTTTTTTATATGGGTCAGCATTGTTTTCGTATTGTTCAAATACACACAAAAAGTTACTATTAGATTCTAGTTCTAATTGTTTTCCTAAGAAGGAGAAAATAATTAATTTTGTGAAAGATAAAAATGATCAACATTGCTATGTCTACTTCTAGAATAACAATCTTCAAATTTATATATTACATGTATAAGGTTCTTATCATTTGCATTAAGGTCTTTTTGGCTCTAAGATATTTTCATCAGTTTCGAAATAGTCACACATAATTGGATTCCCACATGAATATCTATCACATAAATAATTTATTACAAAATGTTCTACAAAATTGATGAAAGGTCGTATACTTTTTTCTGCATTTCAACTCATGAATTCCCTACCGAAAGAACTTCGCTTCTTATCCACACTTGCCAGTTTTAAATCCAGTCTTAAGACAAAGTTATTCGATACAATCAAGATTAATTTTTAATATCCGTGTTGCTTAAATATATATCTCCTGCATGGCGTCATAGATACTATTAACAATTTTGATTCTATTTCATTATATTACATATGTCTATTTTCAACATATGCACTATATGCGTTTTATTTGTCTAAGTATTCTGTAATTACTAAGTTTTAATTATGCAGTTCTTTTTCATGTCATGTAAATGTTGCATGTTATTCTCTCATTTCACGGTCCAGCCAGTTTGTTATACATATGTATTTGTAAGCGCTTAGAGCGTATATAAATTCAATTTATTATTATTACTTTAAGTGGGAATGTATTATTTTTTATGTTGCTCTGTTGTTAAGAAGATTATAAAATTGTTTCCTTATCCAGCCTGTCATTATATTATTGTATACTTAAGTTGAAACAAAGAATTACCATTAAAAATATCTTGTCAATATGTAATATCCCAGGTGTTAATAATAACTAACAATAGACTCGTTTTTCACAACCACTACCACCAATAATAAGTATGAGACCTCGTATTGGGTGATTATTTCTTTTCATGTCATCTTCTTTCCAATCTAAATACGCAACATGTGCTTTGATCGTGCTTGGCAGAATTAGTCATTTTAGAAAGTGGAATGTTGAACAAAACAAACAATAAGAAACAGGCGTAGGAGAACCATTAATATTTTGTTTATTTCCAGCGCAACTGAAGGTTGGGTGACCCAGCTGTACCCGTATCCCTATACATGAATTATTTAGCCTATACTTAGTAGAATCCCTACATAGAGCTTTAAAACAGCAGGAGTGATGGTTGGTCAGTCAGTCAGGGAAAAAAAACATGTTAATGGTTTACATTAAATCAATAACTGTACACTGAAACTGTCTACTGTTGGCTTGTTTACGATGTCCTCTTCAAATTGTTCCAGTCGACTGCATTTTGAACATTTGTATTGATTCGTTCTTGCATTGGGGATTTTTGACTGCTTTCGAGTTGGTTCTGGATTTTCTCTGTATAATATTTGCTGAGACGCAGATATCAGATTTCTTTAGCTTGATCTTTTTACCATGATGGGATTCAATAAAGTCCAATGTTGGTAGTGCTGGAACTGTCCTTCTACTATCTTGTACAATCTTGTCTTTCTTGGAGGCTTGGTATCTTCAAATCTGCTGTCATCTATGTAATGCAGCCAGGGTTACCAGATTTAAGTTATTGGTGATAAATCTAACTCCTCTTCTTTTGATTGTATCCAGCTGGTCTCCTTCTGCTTTAGGTGCCTTGTCTGGAATAGACATTGGAGATCATGGCTCTCCACTCAAATTTTAATCTGTTATCAGCTAATCTCAGGAGATTATTGCCACTGCTCTCTGTTGATATTGTTTTAGGCTGTTAATATAAGTAATTCTCTGTCTACTTTGTTACGTTTCCCATCAATCTTCCCAGTGATAGATAGGTATTCTAGACCCATATGGCGGCAGATGTGTCCCAGAAAACTGTACATATGTAGTGTTCTCTTTCTCATAGTTTTGATAACTGTTCTCTCTACATTCGCATCTGTTATTACTGATTCAATAGATTTTTTGCACCCTTGAAATTATGATCATTCTTCTTATTAATCACATTTCCGCTGCTTCTAATTTCCTCAATGTTGCTTTGTTTAGAGTCCAGTATTCACATGCATACAATTTGAATTTTGATTTACATATTAATGATTGTGTAAATAGAGCAAATCGGCTTTGTGGTATTATGTATAGAAGTTTTACCTTTGCAAACTATGATATCTGTATCACATTATATAAATCGATGGTACGTTCTACATTGGAGAATGCTAATTGTATATGGAGCCCCATTTTCAAACGGCAACCTGTCATAGTTGAGAATGTGCAGAGAGGTGCAACAAGAAAGCTACCCTCTTTAAACACATGTCATAATATGTTGATAGATTAAGACTTCTTAATCTCCTCACTTTGAAATATAGACATATTATAGGAGACCTGATTCAACTGTTTCAAACAGTTCATAACATTGAGAATTTCAATGCATCAAATTCTTTACATTTTCCCACAATACCTTTACAAGAGGGGATAAATCCAATATATTTCTGGAGAGATATAATACAAATATCCGTAAAAACGTCCTTATCTTTAGGACAATTAATGTATGGAGAGAGAGATGAAAAATGGTTTTAAATCAGTTGGGTTTTGGGTTTTTTTCGCTTTGTTGATTTTTGTATTTTATTTTATTTTACTGCTTTGTTTTGTTTTTTGTTTTAGATTTGTTTAAAAATGAATTTATGAATTTTTTGCGGTGGCAAAGGAAATTGGGTTCCTTCAAATTGTACGATTTGGCTGCTTCTTGATGACCAATTAGCAAGTCACTACTTATTATTTGTACAGATATATTCTGTGCCAATGTTGAAATCAACAAATGAAAAACCAAAACAAACCAATTTAGAAAAAAAAAGTGAACACAAGCAAAATTCAATGTTTCATGCAGACAAGTGCGTAGAACATTGTGTCATAAGGTCCAATTTCTTTTTAAGGTCTCTTGAAAAATTCATAGGTTGTTATAGAGAAAAAGATGTATCTTGTATGAATTTAACTAGGCTTTTCAATGATACATGATACATTGGCAAGTAGCTTCTGGACAATGCATCATAATTCAACTTGAATAAAATGTGTTGTATTTCACGTAATTTAGATAACTGTTTGCATTGGATCCTTGAATCCATTGACCTTGCAGCTTTGAATAGAGTGTATACCAAACACACCATGAATGAAACCACAATATTGTGAACATTTAGTTTGTTTTACAAAAACTGAAACCAAAACAAACGTTTCAACACAAGAAAAGAATAAGGACATACTTGTTTGTTCATTGAATTCTCAGTATTTATTTATGGTAAAAGTAATGCTATAAATAAATATCAATTACACAAAGTAAATATATCAGGTGGGCAAAAAAAAAAAATTCATGAACTTTGAAGTTTTATTATTATTTAAGTTAAGTAATGGCATTCCAAGTTTGACATAGTCCAGTACAATTAATTATTGTGTACATATGTGAAATTTCATTATGATCAACAGAAAACCCAAAAGGTCATAATATAAAAAGACAATCACACCCATTTTGCAAATATCACACTTTTACACATATCTTGTTCACGATTATTTACGAGAGTGTGTTTTGTCATGACTTCTTCGAGACTGCGCATGCTTCGTATCAGCAGACAAGACTTAGAATTTTTATTATCTTTGATATTTTGCATTACTGTTTAAAAAAAAAACAATAAAACAAAAAACCACAACATTACAAACATGGACTATTCAAAAACTGTTGTTTGACACATATTGGACCTAAAAACTTACATCCAGGCCTAAATTGTACCTAGTTAGTCTAGATCTACCATTCGAGAGTTAATTTAAATCTAGAGAGATCTAAATCTGAATCATATTTTTATTCCAGATGGTTTTAACTTTTGGAGGGACAGAGATTATCAAATCTCTATTCGGGGGGAAAAAAAGACCATACAGAGCCGTTCAGTACAGATCAACTGAAAGCAAAAGTGTATGAATGTAATGAAGCAATTACAAGTACATTGGAAAAGATTTTTAAATCAAGAACTAGATTGGAAAAAGAGACTGACATCTAGGCCCATTACAGCGCAAAGCCGGAGCTTAACTGGTTAATTGAAACTGTAAACATAAATTGACGATTTAGCAGTGCACATTTTGATATTGGCCATTTTGAAAACTCCTTAAATTTTCCTTTGTAACTTAAAAAAGAAATTGTTCACATTCATAAAATTTTCCAGGTCTACTTCAATTCAATTGATACATGTTTGGTGAAGATTTCTTTATGGTCTATCAAGTCAATATTTAGATAATCAAAGTGAAAGTTCAAGAAGTTTTTTTGCCCATCCTGTATATCCATTCGTAAGGTACATTCATGAAAAAGAAAAGCTGAATTTCAAATTGTCATTTCCAGTAAGAATTGAAATCCTCAGTTTCTTTACAATGGAGTGACAGTTTTAATCCTAGGTAATCTTATTGCTCAGGGTGACCTAAGTTATAATAAAAAGATGTCAATATTAAACAGGTGACATTGACACTGTATAAAAATGAAAACAGGCATTTGCTATTCCAGGACTCTATGAACACTATTAGGTTATCTGCTCAGTGGACATGGAAAAGATAAGACAACAGGTTACTTAATTAATTACAGATCAAGCGCCGATACAATGTATACTGGTTCCACGAGACCAATCGCCGATACATCAGTTCGTAAGAATACTATACAGTTGAATTAGCAAGAAGTCAACTCCCTTAAAGTCAACAATTGCTTAAAGGCAACATCATGCAGCAGTCACGTTTTCTACCGTATTTATTTAAGTCACTTTGTTTGTGATAAGGTTAATAATTTCAGTGCTATTATTGCTAGAAGTCAAAATCATGTGGCTGAAAAGAAAGGTGAAATAATTGAAAAAGAAAGAGACACACAGAGAAAACTGGGTATCATAGGGATGGGTGGGTGGCTTACATTGTGTTTTAGTATAAGTATAAACTAATTAAATACCAATATGTCCTAAGTTAGGGGGGCACTGTAGCTCAATGGTAGAGGTCAAGCCTGCAGTCCGAGAGGCAACAGTGTGAAATCTTGCTACGGACACATACGTTTTTTTCCTTCGGCAAGAAAATTTACCCCCTGTTCCTTCACTCGACCCAAGTGAAAATGGGTACAGCTTTGGCTGGAAAATATTTGGAATAGACTAGCATCCTATTCAGAGAGTGATGGATAAAATCTGTCACTGCCTGCTTCATGCTATATAAACCAGGATAAGCTCTGGCCCAATGAGCCCATTCGGCTCAAAAGGACTACTTAAAAAAAAAAATGTCATTAATTAAATAGTATAAGCATAATAAATAAAATTTATTTCAGCAAAGATAAAACACAGTCAACACTGACAACAGAAAGAAAGCCTTTGAAGTAACAACGAGACACAGCACAAGACAGAAAAGTTTGGAGAAATCTCACAGCAGCATGTTACAGGGCAGCCTGGCAGCAGCATGTTACAGGGCAGCCCGGACGGAGAAGTTGGAGGACTCCCAGCAAATGGGCCCGGGCACTAAGTCAATAAGTTATAATGTAGTACTAAAGCCATGAGGGGTTCCTGTGATGTAACAATTGGGTTACTTTCACTTTCATGAGATCAAATTTGATATTATTATTCTAAATCATCTTTGTTTATTTTTTGTCAGAATCATGACCATGCCAAGTCCTTCCACATCTTGCAATAGACCAAGATGATGATATACTTAGATGATTATTACTGATATTAGTGGTACTCGGTATGGATACCTTCAAAATGTCAACACAGTAAGAGTAGCATCCCTTGATAGTGACAGTTGGTCAGAAAGATACAATTGTGTTACACACACACAGTTATCAATGTCTATTCAATGTCATCAGTACTGTTCTTCCTCCGTCTTAATCAAAACCTAAACCATTCTTCCTAGTCAGAGAGTACAATTATTATGTCATTGTCCATCATACTACCTTCTAGTCATCATTCATCTCATAATGTCCATCAACTATTATTTAGCCGATAAGCAATCGTGTGCCTATTCATGTAAGGCGGCATGATGTAAAAATGTAGATCTAGAGTCTAGATCTAATATCAAACTCCTACTCGGATATGCCTCATTCCAATACCAATCACACTACTGGATATTGGCTCTTGATATCATTTCATTCTTCACCATAATCCATTGTCCATTATGTTTTATCGTAATCTGTATAGCTGTGCCTATAATTCCATTTATATTATAGCACCATATTTCATGGGACCTATGTTTTGTATCGTCCTACAGATTCGATCCTTCTTTGTGTTTTCATCATGTTCAATAAAGGCATAAGCACTGAAATGGACGAAGTGCCTATTCATCTAAACTTTTTAGAAACTTTTGGAACAAATTTTAGACAAAGAATTCTTTACCTGATAGTGTCAGTGAAAAGTTTTGGGTGAAGATAGTGATGATGACTGTTCTTAAGCATCTGAAGAAATGAGATCTAGATCTACACCTCCTACCGTGCTGTTAGAGCTCATTACTGCATTTTGTGATTTAGGGAGACGTAAGTCTTGTACATAAATATTGATTATTTCATAACTATTTGGAATATTTCAGTCAAATAAAACAGGCTTTGAAGAATAATGTATGTACATTTTGCTAACAAGGATTGAATTAGCAGAAATTATTACAACAACCACTTGATACTGTGTAAGTAGCATTTTTATCTTCAATTTTGTATTCTATTTTTCGACCTGCCACTATCTCTAAACCTCTTCTTCTTCTTTAGGTACCGTGTCTGAAACAGACATTGGCGATCATGTTCCTCCACTCATACCTGTCCTCAG
>JAOYNN010163137.1:0-11096 GCA_025770095.1 Goniobranchus kuniei
AAGCCTCCTTGAATTCACCAAAATTCTCCTTGAAACCTCCTTGAATTTTAAGGAAGCACAGCTGCATGAACCCTGTCTATACCAAATTGTAACACGTAGCCCTGATCGGGTCAATTTGACCCGAGAATTAGTACAACGTGATACTCGAATATTGATGGCTTGATTTGCCGTAATGGTAAGGTAAGGTACTGTATATTGAAGGCTACCAGCCGAGTAAGGCCTGCTTCAGACGCAACTTTGTCGCCATTGTGCTGAAATAGCCACACTAGTGCCTATGGCCGCTTTCATAGTAATGTGTGTAAAGGCACCCATTAGCCTAGTCCATAGTGTTTATTGCAATACATAGTGCCATGTTGCAGGCCCGATATGGCAATGGCGAAAATGTGGCGTCTGAACTGGGATAAAGGTTGGACCTAGATCTACAAAAATACCGCAATAGAATAGATCTAGATCTATTACTGGGAGCACTACCTTATGTTCCGCGCACTGAGAAAGAGGAGAAAAACTATTGCCGGCAGGGGCTAACCCTATCCCTAACCCTATCCCAATCCCTAACCCTACCCCTAACCCTTAGGCTGGTCCTAGCGTGGCTCTATAGCTCTGTAACTCGCCTGACTCGCATGCACGTCAGCCCAGCCCTAGTATAGGATAGTGTCTGTATTTTTCTGTACAACCCGGCTCTTTTTAGGTTTTGTGTCATCACATGTGCTATTTTTGGCCTTCCATTGTAGCACTCTCCGTTTCCGGTAATTTAAAAAACTCAAAGTGGACCCCCTACATCCGCCTCTGAGATCTAGACCTAGATCTACGCAAACCGTGCATTTTGAGGTCAAAATAAAATATCTATACTAGATCAAGAGTTGAAATTAAACTACTTAAACTTAATTTACTTGATATTACTTACTTCTTGATAGTTGGTGCTGGAAACAGTGTGTACCGGTAGTAAAAACAAATCGAGCGTCTGACACGAGCTATGCAAGTTGTGTTTTTTGACATAGTTGAAAGGGCGGTCTGACATGCCAAGTCAGCTGGCTGACATTAGTGTGACCCAGATAGCTTACACAGCGACACTATTTTTCCGAAACAAGTGTAGCGTGTTCGATAACATGGTGCGAGTTAACTCAGACCAGTTACAGAGCTACAGAGTCATGCCATGACTGGCCTAACCCTATTCGTTACCCTATCCCTAACCCAAATTAAAATTTACGGGTGGGTGGAACATACAGGATTACTGCCCTATTACCAATAGATCTAGATTTAGTACCATTCTACCATATCATACAAATCCTTTTTGTTCAATTGTCAGTTGATGTGTCCTAAAACTGTCAACAGTTATGATGGTTCACCAGTACAAAAGAGATAATGAAAAAGCTACAATTTTGTAAGGAACTAGATTTAGAAACTAGAACTAGAATTTAAAATAGAAAATACATACCTAAAGTTAATGTATACTCAATAGATCAAGCACAAGACAAACAAGTGACGTTTCGGAAAATTTTATTACTCAGAGACAAACAAGGACTGATGAGGTAAAAAATGTTAGCGGGGTCATGAGAATTGGAGAGAAAATCAATATCGATTACTTGGTAATCGGAATCAACAGCGTAATTATTAAAACAGTCTAGGACTAATCACGTCGTTCGGGTCAATTTTGACCTAATTGAGGCTTTGTGTGAGTTTTAGATTTTTTTCAGTGTTATCACACTAGCCAACAAACAAGCCTTTACAGCAAAATGGCTGTAGCTGCAAAGTTCATATTCTGGGATTTTGTGCAAGATAGGTTTGAGGAAGCACATCTAGCAGCTTGTGGTATACATCGCAGTAGGAGCCGAGTTATTAGTCAATAAGGGACCCTTCAGGTCAATTTTGACCCAATCGAGGCTTTGTGTGACTTTTTGAATTTTAAAATTTTTATAACTCTAGCCAACAAACAAGGTCTTTACAGCAAAACTACTACAGCTGCAAAGTTCATATTCTGGGATATTGTGCAAGATAGGTTTGAGAAAGCATAATTAGCAGCTTGGGGTAGAGATCACTTAGGAGTTGAGTTATTGGTCAATAAGTGACCCTTCTGGTCATTTTTGACCTGATGGAGGTGGCGCGGGTTAACCAATTAAAGGGAAAAAATATTTACGGGTGGATTCTAAATAAGTGCATACTAAATTATGTATGAAGACTGCTGGGTTTACAAAAAAAAAAAGGTGCATTAACCAATTAGAGGAAAAAAATTATTTCTCAAGGGCGTATGAAGTTTCTGGGCACATGGGTGTCCTATGCATGGATATCTATGTCAGTATGTGTATGGTAACAGATTCCAGATATTTTCATTTCGGTTGATACATTTGTCAGATCTGTGAAAAAAAGTTTATGTATTTTAATGATTAAATCCACAGAGGAAAATGGCCTTCTTTCCACAAATGCACGTCCTATTTACAAACCAAGCAGCAGATCCAAAGACTCTGCCATGGACTCAGCAAACAAAATCCTCCAAGAACGTCAAGATACTGTTGTTTGAGATTCCTCTTGCTATTGCCTGCCTTTGTTAATTGAATTGAGCTTTTTACTTGCTTGTGTATTTTTGTTCTTTTGATGAGATTGTGTTGATATATTTTTATTATACAGGCCCTGAAAACTGTGCAATGATAAAGAAAGAAGAAATATGAGAATGTTAAAGGAATGGAGAAATATGAAAATTCAGAACATCTTTTAGATTTACATGTGAAAGATATGAAAATTCAGAACATCTTTTAGATTTACATGTGAAAGATAAATTTTTTTTATGTGTACTCACTGAGCATCTGCTAAGCTTATGTCTATCATTATTTAAAATTTGTTAACTCACTGGAGACGTTTCCCGTACCTGTAACAGGATCGCCGATATTATCACTGAAGACGTTTCCCGTACCCCCGCCGGGATAAACATTGAAAATGTTTTACGCCAACATGTTTACCGTGACAGGTGCGGGAACCTTCTCTAGGGCAAGCGGGGCCTTTGTTTTGGTTATGATGCGATTTCCGGGAGTTATTGTTCCTGAAGGGAAGTCACTCGTGTCGGTAAGCCAAAAAGAAAACTACACAAACATAAACATGAGTTTTTTCATAATGGCAAGTAGAAAGAATATTTTTACGCTGTGTAATGATGGAAAAAGTGATTCTTATGATCTTGATTTGGATTTAGATGACATAGATCCGCATTATGTGCTAAATTTTGGCAGTGACAGTTATACATCAAATTATAATATTATTTGCAAATTCTCAAAATTTACATAATTTTAAAATTAAAAAAAAATTAAATAAAAAAAAAAGCAAATTGATCTAATAAAAATCAGTCTTTTTGCATTGGAGATTGTAACCCTAACTCTAATTAACCTGTAAATATGGTATTAGTGGAGTTTTTTTTTATTACTGTTATGAATTTTTGAAACACCCCTAAAAATCTGCAGCCCCCAAGAGTTAAGGGGTCGAAAAAAGGCCAGTCTCCAGTGAGTTAAGTGTTTATTGAAATCTTTTTCATGCTTTCAGTAGAGCATCCTTTGTATTAGTTATAAAGCCATACTCAAAATTTTTTACAGCAGGTCACTGTAATGCAAAGTGCTGACAGTGTAAATGACTTGCTCTTTTTGATTCCAACTGAATTCAAAGCACCTCTCTATTAACAAAATTTAAATTGTAGTTAATTCATGTTAATCTCTGTTCTTGTGCTATTTGCCTCACAAGACATTGGATGTTGTGTTACATGACTTCTGGGAAATATTTGGCCTCTGATTTGATCTTATGGTAGGCGCACCCAGAGATTAAAATCTCCGATGTTGAAGTCTCAGCTGTGAGACATCAAGATATGACAGCTTCCTGTGCTGATGCCGGTTTTGTTGAAATGCTTGTGAAGTCATTTGGCAACCAAAACAGAAGTGTCAGCTCCTGCCCTGTCATGTTGAAACCTGTAGCGGTATTGTATTTGCTTAAGATTCCCACAGTGATCTTGAAAACATGCAACACATTTTTAGATATCATTCTGTTGTGACAGTAATTTAAACTTTTATTGTTTCTTTTATTTTTGTCTTCCTTGGTTGTTCATGGTGATCATGGCTTTCTCTGTGTAGAATGAAGGCTGTTCTTGTCACCTTGTGAGATCTCTGCTATGAGCTTGATAAAAAAGAGCCTCATTTCTCACTTGTTTCTTGAAATAAACACCTGTATTGTCACCTCAGATCGTTTGATGAAATGAAGTTACCCCCATCTACTGTCTTCTTATTCAAATGCAGATGTACGCCCTTATGATTTAATTTCATTATATCATTTACAAATAGTATAAGTATTATGTTACCGAAAAAGGCAAGAAATTTTCGGTGGTGATTTTGTTTCAATGAACTTTTGAAAAACAGGCCTTGTCAACATTGTCCCAATCCATATCATTTGAGATTATTGTATTGTATCTTTAATGTGTTTTGAATTATCTGACAACAGATTTAATTTTACATTCCTTTTTGACTTTCAATTTCGGTGCCAGTGTTTTAAACACTATGCAAGACATCAAATACTTTTTTGGCATAATTAAGTTTAGTACAGTAATACTGTTATGATATGTCCAGTTTTTAAACTGATTTTTAAGGCTGACAAATTCTTGTATCTTTTTGTTAATTTTTTACAGTGTTTTGAATTTGTTTCTTTTTTTTTTTTTAACATTCTACAAAATTATAGAAAGAAGAATTTTTTGTATTGATAATGTTGAATTCTTATCAGTCTTATTAATTGTCAGTAAAATATAGCTGGCTCTGCAAATAAGCTGGGCACCCCCTGCCCAAAGAAAAAAAATCTCTTTGAAAGGAGAAATAAGAAAACTGTTAACCATTATTGTGTTAAAATAAAATTTCATAAGATGATAAATTCTTCCCTGAAAGATCTGAGAAGTTATTGTTGCTAAAACTAAGAAAATCTTTTTTTTTTTTCACTTATTGATATTAACTTAAGAAAGAATGAAGCCTTGGTGGACTTTTTATATATTGATTTGATCTGCTTTAGAAAAAGGTCAACAAGTATTCTAATACTTTTAATTTGATTTTTTTTCTTGTGCGCATACAAAACTTTTTAACGTGATTTAAAAAAAATAATGCTCTTAACCCTGATTTTAATGCTATTACATCAAGTTTCAAGCACATTTTTTAATATTTTGACTGCCATAAATATTGTATAGATCATTGCTATTACAGTTTATTTTATACTTTTATCAAGTATTATTCAAATTGTTGTGAAACTAAAGGATGTTGTGAATCCCATTGAAATGCTTGGTTTACTTGTCATGCATTTCCAGGATATGGAGCCTTTTCTCATCTGTCTGGGCAATGTGAAGCATTAATGACATGGTACTCATTTATACAACTTGTTGGACTGGCCAGAGTGTAGCTATTTAAATGAACAATTGAAATGGGTACACCTTTCAATTTTCAGGACTGCAGATACTGTTGCACTAGGTCATATCAGCAAAGATGTCCCTATTTTCTAGGACACTCAGTATTGCCCATAGTCCGGCAGTCCTTTTGTCATCTTATTTCAGAGAGAAATGATTGACTGAGTGAACAAAGTTTATTCTTTTAAAATCCTCCTGTTGATTCTCTCCCAGAGAGAATGTCGAATAGACCCAATGTTCTATCTCCCGACCCATGTTGTATGAGGCGACAGTGGTTTGAGTTTGAGTGCTTCTCTCATGTCCTCTATCTTCTTCTTCACTCAGGCTCTCCTCTGCCTCTTCATTTGTGTGGATTAGATTAATGAAAAATACTCATATGGTCACTTGTTATCTAGATGGACCAAGTTCTGGATGGTTAACGTGGTGCACAGTTTAGGGTTGAATGCCATTGTAAATTGTCTTTTTTGTTTTTTAGAAACTTTTTTGTTTTTTACTGTACTGTAAATCCTCCCTCCATTTATGTCTTTTTTATTTTTATAAAATGTATTTTGGTTATGGTGCGTTTTAAATGCCCCTTTTTCTGTTCGGTAAATCTGTTGCTGAAACTTCTGTTGTTTATTTTAACTAGTCTGTGTCTAACTTTTTTTTTTCATGGGTTCTGAGATGGCCCAATAGAGTGCAAAAGAGCTCTGAAACCTCCATACAAACAATCTTTAAAAACAATTCTATGAGGAAGCCACCTCTTTACGATGGACTTCCTATGTGGAGACCACTGCATATGTGATCTACCATAATATATTATCATATTACTTTCATACGCATAATTGCCTATTTCATTAATCTAACATAATAAATTGTACTCGAGACAAATGCATTTGAACTCTCTTTTAAGATCTGTTGGGCAGCATCCCAAAGAATATTGCATATGTTTGTAAATAAAACTACCCAGTTTTTAAAGTTGACCTTTCATTTTATCAACAAATTTCTTTTTATGAATTAGAATGTTTCATGACTGTGTTGTGGCCATATTTTTCAATTTACTGATGTACAATACAATAATAATATATATGTATATTTTACCCTTCACCTGCCCTGGTCTGCTCCCTCTCTGTTTATTTGAATCTCCAAATTGTTAGAACTCATCTTTCTTTCCAGTTTGAATGTGATAAGTTTTAGAAGCAAATAGTAAGATGATAAATATATGTATATATCTAGGATAAAAATACTTTTAATGTTTTGTGATAAGATTTGCAAAAAAGCTTTTTATCTCAGTACACCATAAAAAACATTTTGTAAAGCCTTAGACCTGGTGTATAGTTGATAATACATGTGTGTCAGTTATAATGGGTTGAATTAAATATTTGCTCATGAATAATTGAGAGGGCTTTTGTACAAAATGGAAGTTTTGACCCTAGGCTAGTTAAATATAGCATTCCTCAGGTTAGTGATCCATTATCTGTTTATATACTGATCACCATCAAGAAGTTACACTTCTAAAACGTTGTGAAACCTAGATTTAATTGACATGTAAGTGCTTGATCTAAAAATTCTCTCCAGTTTTGGTAGGATGCTGAAGGGTGTATTTAAACTACAAGAAGAGTCATTAGTATCGAAGTTTGTACAAATTTAATCTGTTCTATGACTGAAAATTATCAAGTGTTGCAAAATTTGTATTCTTTGATTGTAAAATAATAAAGATTACATTTAATTAGTGCTCATTATCCAATGTATAGTAATATTCACAGCGCTTACAATGACAACTTACACACCCCTGAACAAGACTCAGAAGTAGTCTTGCAGCATGTTTGGAGGCAAATACATATTTTGGATAAGGACAGCACTGCTTTAATGATAATGATGGCCATGTACTCATTCACACCAGAACTGTTGAGTGACGCAAGTGATCTTGGTGTATGTTTAAATCACGACTCATTTTGAGTTGTACTGACCACTTGCGCTCCAGATACCCTATTTGCCTTGCTTAAATAGTCTGACAATTGGCAATTGAATTTCCAAATATAAATAAAGCTATTGTATGGTAGTGTGATAGGTGTCAGTGGCTAAGTTATGATCACAACTCTGCATGAGTTATGGGTAAAGAGGCACTCACCATGCTCAGTACAAATGTGTGTGACTGCATAGGTTCTAGCCTCGCTGGTGCGGTCAAGCTCATAACTTAAGTGATTGCTGTTGTGTCCTTTACTGTAAGGCACATTACTTCACTTACCTCACTCAATTTTAGGTGTGAATGAGTGTCTGGTCATTAAAACAGTGCTGTCTTTGACTGGGGAGAAATGTATTCATGCCTATCAAGCTGTAAGTCTTGTTCTAAATGTGTTGTTGTTAAAGCACAGTTAGCATGGTTACACTGTGGTGCGAGTGCTACATAAATGTCATCTTTAACCTTAAAAATGGAATTAAGCATGTATATTTTGTTGATGTTAACAGTTGCAATGTGCTATTTTTTCTAAAGCTGAAAAAAGGATCTTGGTGTAATCTTTGATAAGAATCTGGCTTTTGTTGAACAAACATACATGTGTATATATATAAAAAAAAGGGCATTTTTTATTCAATGTTAATACATATATCCTATCTTTCTTATACTGTATGAAAATGTTATCCAACCCATTCTTCAATGTTGAAATCATACATTGAGCCTTGTCCAAATGGCAGACAGTTCTTTTGGAAAAGGTACCAAAATATACTACAAAATGATAAAACAGAATTAAATACTGAGTGATATATTGAACATTTTTTTTAGATCATTTCTCTTTGGAATATATTATCAAGAGGATGATAGGGAGATTTTTTCAGTCAAAATGTTTATGAAAGAGATCATTTAAGATTGATTATAACATCTCTTTTTTCAATTACTGTGTCATTAATTTTACTTCTGAAGATAAGCATATATCACTATAGTCAGTAAGTTTCTGGACAAGGTCAATAAAACGGAAGTAGTTTACCGTAGATATTAATCTTATCTTCATTGTCACCTCTAAAGTAGTCCACTTCTGCATTTACATTGTTTGAGCCTTTGGAAGCAGATATATGTGTCCTCTTTTGAACGACCTTGAATGCATTCTGCACATTTTCTTTCAACTCTTGGAGATTGTGAAAGCATTGTCCTTTCAATGTCATTTTAAGTTTTGTGAAGTGGAAAAGGTCGCAGGGAGATAAATCCAGTGAATAAAAGGGGTGAGAGAGGACAGTCACTCTGTTTTTAGCTAAAGAATTTTGCACACACAATGATGTATGTGGCATGGTATTATCATGAAGAATGTACTGCTCAAACACGGATTATGGGACATGCAGCCATCACAATATGTAATTGTTAGCATATCGAAGGATTCAGTCGCAGTCATACCCAAGGAAAACAAATTTTACATTTATTCGTTGCTCAATAAATGAATCCACGCTCACCTCCGATGCAAACTTGTTATTGCAAAGAGCATTTATGAGAAATTAAGAGACTTTACCGTTTAAAAAACTGAAAAGTGCCTGGAAGATTTGAAAAGATTGTGCATTTAATACTTCGCTAAAGTTCATTGACTGACTTCTTGGCATTGCTGTCATTACCAACAGCTACTGTTAATGAGTCCTAAGTTTTTGCATCAAATTGGAAAAGGTTTCTACTTCCTGAAAAGTGCGCATTCTTTAGCAGTGCGTCATCAGTGCGTAAAGGATCGACCCAGTCCGGAAACTATTGACTACAGGATGTCTATTGTCATTGTAATAGGGTTACACATTTTTCATTACTAGTACAGTTAAAAGATTGAGTAAAATGTACAATTTAAAAATCTGAGTTCTTTAAAATGTTCCACTATATGTAGGGACCTGTAATTTTACAATATTTGTATGAATGTTATTTGTTTCTAATTGGTAATTTCATGTTAAAATAATAATAAAGAAAAAAAAACATGACCATATTATGATTTTAAGCATGTAAAAGTTAAGACCTTTTTAGCTGTTAATGCGATATAATATATCAGGCATGAATCAATCCTATGGTATTCAATGTTATCTACACATATTCTGTTTTACGAATGTATACTCAGTGATTACAAGCGAGTTTCAATCACCATTGATTATTAACATGTTTATTATTACTGTCAACCTTTCATTAATTTCATACATCTTACTTGTCATCTTCCAATTCTTGCTTCCTGTTCTTTCATGCGAAATTGTATATATATATATGTTGATCTATTTTGTTTTTATATAATCCAAGTTTTACAATAAAAGAGAAGAAAATATAGGAAAAAAAAGCTTTGCAATTAAAAAAAAAATCTTGAATAAGAGAGTATGCTCATTTTTTTTATGCCTAAAAAAATGTTTCAAATCCTTAAACTACTATTTCAATGTTTTCTGTTTTTGAATCTTAGTGCAATCTTTTTATTTTTCTTATTGTGAAAAGGCTTCATCAACATGGTTCACGCTTACAGATCTTGTGTCAGTGAAGATGAATGACAATTGATATTATTTGATGATTGGAGTAAGGATCCTAATGTAACACTGAAAACATGTTGTTTGTTAAATTTTAAAATATGCTTGAATCTGTGATGTAAGGAGTGAAAAAACACCAACCTAAAACCAGACAAATGTTTTGTTTCCATGACAACATTCATATAACCGACTTTAGCTTTAAGTTTAAGCCATAATTTTATATGTGTTCAAATTTTAGTTTTAAACACAAAAGTCACTTAACTTACAAAAATGGACAACAGTGACATTTTCACTGATTCTGAGTTTCTTTTTCTTGTTATAATTATAATATCACAACATTCCTCAAAATGGCCTCTTGCAGTGGTCACTCTGACACCTCACTTTACTGCATGTCTAAAAAAAAACCTCTTGGGATGCCTATACCCAGCATCAATGGAGGATGCACAAATTAAAAAAAAAATCAACCATTCACAGCATACTTTAAGTAGAAGTAAGATTGATAGTATTGCGTAACAGTGATCCTGAAGATTGAAGACAGATCACAGCAACTTGGATGATGAGACTCAATTAGCCACTCCTGAAAAGTGATGTACACGTTCCTGTTATTACAAAATCTGGTTGTGTAACGGTAACAGTGGTTTAACAGAGGACCAATTATGCTGTTATATCAAGCAGCATTGACTACACTAAGTGTAATATTTTCCAGTTAAAAGGTATGTCATTGCAAAGTAAAAGAGAGTTGACTTAGTTTGAGTCTGAACTGAGGTGCCTAGGATTGGAAATACATATTCTTACACTAAATGCACATGTATAATACCAGTAATTAAATTTAGCTCTAGGCTCACAGCGTGTTAAACTATAATGGGCAGGCAAACACATCAAATGGATTGTGGGTGGATAAAGTGCAAATAATAAAACCCCAAACAAAAGACAACACAAAAATACAGAACTCAGCTTGATTCATTCCTTGAAATTTATTAATTTTCCCTAGAGCCAGCATCATAGTTGCCACCTTGCACCATCACTATTGTGTTGTAAGTAATTGATGTTGACTCATCTAAGGCATTATGTGAATCTTTGCCTTCTAGTCTATATGATGCAGGCAATAAGACAGGTAGTACCTTCAAAATGCTTCAAAATGTGTGTCATGACTGAAAGCATAGTGTACCTTCTTGTAATGAGAGATGATCAGAGATCATTTTCAATTAATCTAGAACTAGATGCAGGCAGTAGCTTATGTGCTGTTTTG
>JAOYNN010163248.1:0-16889 GCA_025770095.1 Goniobranchus kuniei
ATTTCATTTCTTTCTTTCATTCACTCATCCAACACCACTACCACTCCTTGGGTTCATTGAAATTTCAACATTCTAGCGGTTGTAATTTTCGTGAATTGCGCTTTTGAATTGTGTGAGTAAATTTTTCTTTTTTTTGTACATCTCTCTAATTAACATGTAATTACAAAATTTGTGCACATTTAGAAAAAATGTCTATTAAACAATTATGATTTTTCAAAATAATGCTTTAGGTGAAAACAATGAACCAAAACTAGGTCCATTTCAAACATCTGCCAGGACAAAGTGAAGAGATGTCTTTTCTTCCATGGTCAGCGAGAGGAGGAGTAATTCAAAAGGCGTCCTTCATGTGCACATTAGCCGATTGTAGTTACCTTTGGGAGTTGGAGAGTGATATTTGACCCCATAATTAACGGCTATATGCCTTGAGAAATGTTCATCTCTGACAACAGACTCGTGAGCGGCTCCTGACCTCGGTCATGCAAGGTCAGCGTGACTTAGTATGGGCGAGGAGGATAACTAAACGCAGCGTCTAGCTATGCCGTGTGGATGGTATCAGGTAGACTGTTTAGAAGGGATAGATTTGTCGGTTAGGGTGGATGTTTTCTGGAGTGAAATGGCCAAAAAGGAAGTTGCTAGTGGGAGAAAATATGAATCCCTATCCCACTTCATGAAAGGACTGTGTGTTCTCCCTCACAGTAATGCTGATTCAGAATGTGTTTTTTCATTAGTACGGAAAAATAAAACTGAACAGCGAGCCAGCATGTCAAGAGATCTGCTTTGAGATCCTTCAGCTAAAGACAAGTATGATCTCCAGAGGAATGTGTTGCTATTCTTTCAGTCCTCCTGACAATGTGGTCAAGAGGGCTTGATATATATACCCATCTCTTGCATACTATGTGCCATTTTGTGGTAAGTGGAAAGATTGTTCGGGCATTTGTCTCATCATACTGATTTTTTTCCTCACATACTGATTTATTTACATTTTCCTACTGATTGTTTTTTAAATGGAGTGGCAGGTCTGTTAAAGTAACAGAAAGAACAGCAGTACCGTAACATGGGGTGATTATGGCCACTAAATTCCTGTATATGAGAACACAATCTTATGGGTATCATCTTGTGGGATGTTAATAAAAGTATTTTCAAAACTCACTTTTCAAGCTATAATATATTTCTTTATACATTTTTCAGGAACAATAAGCATAGGCCTACACAAGAGTTCATCATTACGAGGCCTATTTCCTACTATGATGAAACTAACCTCACTGACAATCCGGTGCGCAAAAGGCTTATTTTTAAGAGGGGAGTTCGTTACCCTGAAAGAATAATGAACTCAACCAAGACGTCTACAAGCCTTATGTTAGCAGGATCTGCAGCTAGTCAAAACCTGCCAGTATACGTCATGTACAAATCAGAACATCTTTGCACCACATGGATGGAAGGCGGGCCAGATAAAGCTCGATGTAACAGGTCTAAATCAGGCTGGTTTGACCATATCTGTTTTGTAGATTGGTTTAGGTCAATAGCTTTACCCTACTGCAAGAACCTGAAGGGTACCGCTAAAAAAATTCTGATCAGCGATAACTTGTCCTCACACTTCAGCGATGAGGTTTTCCGATTGTGTGAGCAACATAACATCTCCTTCGTGTGTCTACCCCCAAACGCAGCACATCTTCTACAGCCACTGGATGTAGCATACTTCGGCCCTATGAAATCAAAGTGGAGGAGCATCTTGACTGATTACAAAGTGTCAAAAAAGAAGTATGCAGGCACAATACCAAAGGATGTATTCCCCAAACTCCTGAAAAAGCTTATGATGGAACTGCCCGACCAGGAGGAAAATATTAAAGCCGGCTTACGAAAATGTGGCATCCATCCTCTTGATAAGACACCTGTTCTGAATCGCCTGCCACAAGCATCAAATAAGTCTCTCACCAACTCTGTTTCCGAGGTGTTTACTGAACACCTAAGGCAACTTCGACACAGTGACAATGAAGCACCACCAAGAAAGATGAGGTGAAAATAGCTTGATGTTGTCCCTGGAAGAAGCATTGGGGTCTCCCCAAATGAAGAACCTTCAGGTTCAGCAACAGAGGCAACTCAATCACGGGCTGAATCAGAGATTGACGAAGTATCGGTAACAAATCCAACGGATGGTGAGGCTTCTTTGTCGGAGGCTTTGTCTGAGGTGGATGAAGAGGTGGATCCGTCAAGCAAAGATGAGTGGACACCAGCAACAAACACCAGAAACATCTTCGAATCTTTTAAATGAAGCCTTTTTAATTTTATTTTCAACCCTCTTGTTCAATAAAATTTCCTTTTAAATCCATTTTAAGTTTTCCTACTGCAAGAGAAATGGAATTGTCTGTCTTTGCACATTTGGTACCTGCTGATAGATAAGGCAAATTAATGTTAACATTACGGGGTACAAAATAGGCTGCAATTTGTTACGGTACAGGTATTTATAACTTTTGTCTCCTCCTAGAAAATGTACTGTACCACCATATAGTCGGCTATTTAACATGCACATCACGATCTCCCAGGAGGGTTGAACCAACCAGCCCTGGTCACCCTAGTTCATACTATTTTGGCCCATTACTATGATTTTCTGATTTAAAATACCCATAATTAGAATAAAATATAATTATAGCCTTTATTTCATCAATAACTCTCAATGGGTCATTAAAAAGCACTTGATACTATACTTTACCAAACTCCCCCTGGAATACAACAAGAAAATAATAGTATCTTCCAATTTTAATATGTGTTATCTGCCAGTCTTTTCCAAAAGTGGACCAAACCCCATGTAGAAAAGATTTTCAGATGAGGTAAAGATGTTGCCGCAAGAGGAAGCAGGCATTTAAAATAATAAACATAAAATAACTAAACGTCTTCAAGGAAAGATGATTTACAGACAAAAAAAAATATCATCTCCCTAAAAAATATCACTAGCAATAAAATGTACCTAAAAGATTTAATGGAGAGACGATTTACAGACCAAAAAAAACATGCCGTCTCTCTGAAAAAAAATCCCATAACTAATAAACAATGGCCATCAAGCCCTACACAGTGCACACAATAACAACCCAGGATTTTCTACCGCCCTTTGTGTACAAAAGTACTTGGTACATCTAGATAGCAAGTGACCCCGATAGTATTTTTATGTCATGCAATGCACATGAATGGGGAATAGCCACTGAATAATGTCGACTTCCCTCCTCTAGCAAATCCATCTCCTCTGAGGACACAAAAAGAGAGCCCGACAGAAGAAAACTGATGAGAGAAGAAGCTCTCTCTCAACCCTCACTCACCTCTTACGAGTTGCACAGGGAGAATCTGCGGTGGGCCTAAATTCTACTCTTCTCCTCAGCTGGAGAAGTCCCGGAACCCACACATGGATTTTCTCAATTAAGAGAGAAAACAAAAATTCACAAGATCTCTAGGTTTACATGGTATATGGTGCTTGAGAGTTTCTTTTATCAATGATATGTTTGATAAATTGTAAGATCATAAAATTGGTAGTGAGTAAACTGAAAATACATCAAGCAAAGGAGCAGGCATAGTATTAATAACAAAAACATAATAATAATCATACAATAATTCACATAGTATCATGTTAATGTTTGGAGTAAAAAGCGGACAAAGGAAGGACAAAAGATCAAATCACAACATCCTTTTACAGAACAGTACAGAAAGCACCTGATAACCAAAGACCGGTCTCTCAGAACTGCCAATCCCTCAAACAAAAAAGAGAAAAAGGGGTGGGGGGGGGGATATGTCTTTATCCCCCAAAAGAGGAGGATATGGACTTAAATCCATACAAGGAGGACTGTTTTATCATTTATTTATTTTTATTTTTTTATATATTTTCCTTGTTTCTTTGTACCTGATGAAGGATATTGGTCCGAAATATGGTATCGTCAATGTAATTCACAAACCGGCCACCTGCAAATTCTGTTATTTCAGGTGGCCAGTTTGTGAATTACATGGACGATACGCTTTGTCCTGTCTTACTTTTTTTTCTATCTAGATTCATACTCAATAGTACCATCTCTGTGTTGGTTCTGATCAAGTATACATATTTGACATATTGAAATCACAAAGGCAAAGACGTTAGAAATAAAATCTATATTAGAAATAAAAAATTCCAGAACATGACATAAAAGTAAAATGTCTATTATTTATTATATCTCAATGGGTCAATGACAGAAATCTAAGGCCAAAATACAGCTATGACAAAACAGTTTATATACGAATATAGTATATTCATACAAATTGCGACTGAAACATGCAGTTATACTCAAAGTAAAATCCAGATAATTAGAATAATTCTCAGTTTTAAAGAATCTATGTGTTTCGAAGTCAAAAGAGGAAAACATTACATTTGACTGCTGACAAAAAATAGTTTGTGAACATTAAACAAAAAAAGAATTACAGGCCAAACAAGTTCCCAGCCGTAAATTAATTCATATCATCATATCAACAATCAAAAATCCTCAGAAATATTAACGATTAGAAGAAGATAAACACATTCCCAATTCTAGAATGAATTTCAAATTGCACTAACCAAATTTGATGTAACAGTTTAACCCTTTCTGATCTGCATGGACTTTACGCCAGCAGAGGTCACACTGAGTATTCAGATTTCTGCAGCTGAGCCTACCCACTTTAAACAATTTTTTTTGCATGAATGTCGGTTTTGGGGGATTCTTTTATTAACATCATTATAACAATATGATTACATGAAATACTGCGTTGAAATTGTGTGTATCTTTTCCTGAATATTTATTCTAAGCAGTAGTGAATAGATGTTCAATGATTTGATATGATCAGGAAAATAGACTAAAGAATATGATTGTGAGTAATTTTTAGGAGTTTGGTATTGCATGAACACGTACTCCAATGACTGGTGTTGCCCTGTATCACTATTAGCATTCATGGGGTGATTATAAAGAAAAGGTAGCATCAGGAAAGTAAGCGACCCTGCCAACAGCTGATCCTGATTGAGGGACAATGAGCTGGCTTTCAATGCTTGAATGCTTTTGTTTCCATCCTTGTGTAAAGCCAAACCAAGTTAATGGGGCTAAAAGATCCCATAATATCAAGGAAGAAGATGAACACTATATTATATTTTTATACCCAACCACAAACTCTTTAAAATATGAAATGTTAGAGAAAAAGAAAGTGGGTGTGATAGGCTGATAAAACTTTACTCGGCTATTCAGGGTGGTTTCAGATTCGGTGGGCTACAGACAACCTAAGCTTTTGGCGCAAGACACGTTTAAGCTGCAAAAGTCAACTTGAGCCAAAAAGGGTTAAACCGATATTTACAGAAGACTTTGATTCATTTCAGTCAATACAAATAAAATAACAAAAAACCATGTTCCCTGGATTTTACATGCCGGTGCTACTGTTCTTATTTTTTATTAAATAAAATATTCTTTAAAAATATTTACATCTCTCATGTGAATGTAAATGATCCACAATTTCAATGGTGCATCCACCTGTTCATCAACTACATCTTATAATATAACCCCATTGCTCTAATATTTGTTTCTCCTCATGGACCTGGGACAAAAGTCCTGTTCTTCTGCATTAATTGAAGGGTAAGCATAGTGTAGTAAGACTATTACACTTACATTTAGATTTTTTTAAAAAAGATTATATCCACAAAGAAAAAAAAGGCCAAAGTTAAAAGTTTCAACTTTGAATAAATAAGCCCCCATTCCTTCCAGTCTGAGATACATCAGTCCCCTTTGGTTATACAGGGTGTCCCAGAAAAAATGTGTACGTGTAACTGATTGGTACAATTTTATTTGTTGTTCAAAAATCCAGCAGTTGGCACCATTTTGAACCTAAAGAAACAAACGTTTGTGTTATTGAACACATGAAAAAAAGAAAAACCTTAGACCTATACCATCTGCTGCTAGCTGCGACTGTTTACAAATGAAAGCATGGAATTTTTGAAAGCTCATTTTGGAGATCATCTTCTGTCAAAAAAATCAAACTTTCCTTGGCATTTACATAGTCCGGATTTAAACCCCTATGATTACCTTCTATGGGGCTATCTTAAAGAATAAGTTTATGTCAGTCCAATACCAAAAGTCCTGACTGAGCCCAAACAGTATAGCAGGAGAAAAGTGCTTGCCATCTCACCGGACACAACTGCGAATACGCAGGAATTTCAATCATCGGCTTAGGTGTGTTGTCCAACATGGATGGAATTAGGTACCAATAAAACGTTTGCCTTTTCTCTTTAAATTGGCATATAGTATATTGATTACCTGGTTTAACCAACAAGTTCTGATGTTATTAATATATAAAATCGTACACTTTTTCAGGGAGGACACCCTGCGGGTCTATATGTGGAAATATCTAAGTTTAGGTTTACTCAAGTTTAAGGTTACTCAGTACAAATTGAGTAAACCTAAATGTATTTCAAAGTGTAAGTATAGATTCATACTAACTACGGTAGGCCTACAGTACTTTTCGCGAGAGTGCCCAGGGGTCGGGAAGCAGCATAACCAGGCACTTTGACTTAGGTGGAATGGAGATTTAGATTACCTTGGTAACTGATCACTCCTTCTCCTTCAACTTACATAGCTTTTCAGAGGTCTTTGAATTTTGCGGTGCATCTGGAAATATTGTCATGTGTGGATATCAAGTTTTAAAATCACCTTTCACTTTAAGTTTACGAGCCATGCAGCCAAAAACAGAAAGATCAAAGTTACCCCTGTCCATCGCCAGACATTTTGTCCAGGCAGGGAAGGATTCGAATGCATTGTGTTGCTTAGCTCTGTAGTCAGTCATTCATTAACCAACCACCTGGCAATACCAGACAATAAATGTCACCTTGCATCATTGAACAGCTCAGCCTTTCTGGTCATCAAAGTCCAAATTAAATCTAAGCCCCACCTCTTTCACCCCTACAGATAGTATCATAGTGGACCTTAATTTTAGGACCAGCAAGGAGGGCGTGCATTTCTCACCTGTACAAAACTCAAAAGGTGGGGAATAAGTTAAATGAGCAAGAGTGATGCTTCACCGTAAAGTATACACTGTTAGTAGTTATTCTATCTAAATTCAGTTGACATTTACGACCATTTTTGATCGACATCATACTGCGCACTAACGCGGTCAATGACTTTTGAAACTGGGCATCAGAGTGATGATTTTGATATGAAAAATTTGCTTTCATCAAAATAGCGGGCATTAAGGTGAAACAGGCATTCAGCCAAAGAGCACTCTCAAGAAAAGTACTGTCCAAGCATTTTTGTATTTCCTCAATGGTTAGATCATTGATAAGTAGTTCTATTGTCTTTTGTTTGAGCAATTGTCAGGGAGTAGTGTAGGCCAATGTGTTGGTTATTAGACATACATTTGGGGCAATCCTAAATATCGTTAAATAAACAGGATTGAAGGAGTTGACGGTGGACATGGCATCCCCATGAATTAAGAGAAAGAATAGTAAGATGTATGCTTTCATTACAGACTCAAAGCATTTTTTAGGTGGAAGAAAAAAGGGACTTGGAAAGATCTGTGTCAAAATCTAAAATCACACAAAATATCCACAAGAAGGATATTAACATCAGATTGGTGTATATATTTTTTATATTGTTTTTATATATTACAAATAGAAAAATATGCTTCTTCAAATGAAACTAACAGAGTGGCTCTCACAACATTAGACTAGCCATAAAGCATTATCCCATCAAAGTAAAACCTGAGATGGACTTGATTCAGATCTGAACCAAATTGTGATGTGTGTCAGTGTTAGCTTATTTAACAAGTAGACCATGCGCAAGTGAATTGCAACTGATTGTACCAAACCAGTACAATGAAATAGAAGTAAACGTAAAGGTAATATTATTCCAACTCCAATCAAACTTCTCACTTCAAACTCCTATGAGACATCATAGCTTACTTCATTGGCGACATTCATCACCACCATCTAGAAAAGTTCCAAAAATAACTACCAATCAGCAAGCTCAGACTTGGGTTACCAGAGCTACTATTAGCTGCTTGTGCTATCCCCCAGTCCATGGGCGACATTCTACCACTGAGCTTCAACACCTATTATCCAAAGGATGATTACTCGACAAAAAAAAATATCAGTTAATTGTACTTCCAGTAATTCAATATGACTGTATCCCTTCTATACTTTAGTAATGATCGCCTTAATGCCCTCTGCTTCACACTTAATGCCTGTTTCTCCTACATAACATTAGTGGAGAAAATAAAGCAAATGAAGGAGGTTAATGATGAATTTAAGAAGCAGAATTAGTAAATTTCACCTCTGACCTGTAAAGAACAAGAAAGAGGGCAGATGAGAGAAGAAGCTCTTGCTCAACCCGTGGTTACATACAACATGTATTAAGTGACATGACATCAGGCCTATTTTGCATCTTCTCTGTTAGGCAGAGAGAGTATGAATTTGTTCTTAACAGAAATTTAATTTTTTAAAAAGAGAGGCCGAGGTCTTGCGTGATCTACATCTACTATATCAAAATACCGCAGTAGCCTCTTTCTGTCTGTCCGTCTGTTTTGTTTGTTCACAAATAAATCCTAGGATTTTAAAGATAAACCTCACAGACACATACATGCCCTTCTTGGTTACTTGATCAAAATGGTTACAAATTAGTGACAAATATCCACAAATTCTTATACAAGGCCAAACTGGCAAGAAAAAGACAATCAAAAAAGTTATATCCAGTTCAGGGAATTATATGAGAAATGGCACTGTGAGAAAACCATGAAGAGATTAGATGAATAAATAAGAAAACATTGCATTTCTTAATGGGCAGACGATGACTATCTTTTGCTCATAATACAATCAAAAAGAGATTATATTTCAGTTCTGACTTCTGAGATATGATAATAAACATTATAAATACGTTTATTTTCTGCTCCATGAAACGATGCCAATTACTTCAATTCATGAAGGTTTTGTATGCAGACAAGTACATCATTAATCTCTCCACCCTACTCCATTTTTATGAAGGACATGTCGGGAATTAAGAACCCTTGTGGCTAAGACCAAATATAACATTATAATTATAAAAAATGAAAACTTCATCAAGAGAGCTGAGCATTTCATCAATGTTTTCAAATGATGAAATTTATATAGATGTAACTGATTGGATTACTAGGACAAAAGACTCAGAAAAAATCATTTAAAAAAAACCCAAAAAACCCAAAACAACAAGAAACAAGTCAACAACCACAGATACAAATACGAATATATACAGTCGACTACACTTAAGATGAACTCTCTTGATTTGACATTCTCTTAAGTTGATTTTTTTCTTTGGAACGAGGACCGGTAGGCCAACCGGTAAACGGCTGTCCAGTAACAACTCATCTTGCTAGACTAGGCCTATCAATCGCCGCAGGCACCGGACTATGTTAGTACAATGCATGACAATGCATGTAGTGTAGAGATCTTTACAAAGTGCAATATGAATAATGATAGGCTAGGCTAAGCATTGCTACCAACACATATAATGTTACACGGTCATGCTTTAGGCCTACACAAAGACTTACAGTGAAGGTATATTATTATACGACCCTATGGTGTGCGTTTACTGTTTAGGAATTACATGTATCGAGGTACTGTTGGTCAAAGAGAGGACGAGAAGCAAAGGGAGCGCACTGGGTGTTGGGGGTGGAGGAAAGGAAGATGTGGATGGAAAGTAATCAATTACAACCAGGCCTATGGGCCTAGTGTGTACTACATGATGCTAGTCAGAGTTCGGTCTATGCTCTACCAGTTGCACTCTAGCTCTCATCGTGTACACATCGCAGAGGTTTATCATTGCATTTCTTTTTTATTACTTTCATTATTTTTGTTTTCTTTTCATCGGTAAAGAAGGACAGCATGTGCAATCTAGATTACTAGGATGGCTACAAGAAGAAAATGCAGTGTTCTCTCACGAAGAGAAAAATGGAACTTACAGAGGAGGTAGGAGGAAAGAAGCAGAGGATTGCAGCGGTAGACTTTGGGATCTCGAAAAACACCATTTCAGTGATCATGAAAAACAAGGAGTGGTACAGGGAGCAGTTCTTTGAAGGTGAAATGGACGTCAACATGAAGCGAGACCGTTCAGCCCAGCATGATGAGGTTGAAGAGGAACTACTGAAATGATTCTGTTCAATGAGAGGCCCTCTCATGAAACAAAGCAACAGAGATTGAAGTTGAACTTGGAAAGGCAACTTGTGAATGTAACGACGGCTGGCTCTCACATCTTAAGAAACAACACATCATCTTTAAGAATATATAAGGGGAGAGTGAATATGGAAATGTTGACAGCTTGGAACAGTGGAGGGGTGAAGTTTTGAGATAAGCGCTTGAGAAGTACTGACCATGCGACATTTTTAATGTAGATGAAACTCGGCCTTTTTGGTGTTTGTTACCAGACAAAACAAAGGCCTTTAAAGGACAGACTTGCCATGGAACCAAGACAGCAAAGGATTCCATCAAGGTGCTATGCTGTGCCAACATGTACGGCAGCTGCAAATGGCCTCTCCTTGTGATTGGCAAATTCAGGACACCACGGTTCTCCAAAGGGCTTAAAATGATCCCTGTCCGTTATAAAGCAAATTCAAAAGCCTGGATGACAGAAACAATCTTCACTGACTGGCTGCAGGAATTTGACAAGAAGAAGCACCTTCAAACTCATCAAGTCCTGATTGTAGTGGATAATTGTACATCTCACCCTAAAATTCAGAATCTGAAAGCTACGGGATTGTTTTTGCCACCAAACACCACAGCCAAAGCTCAACCGTGCGACATGGGCGTTATAAACAACATCAAATGTCACTATAAAACTATGCTTCAAGTCAAGCGACGTAAATGAGCCTACATTGATACTGTCCCCTGAGGACACCTCGCCAGTTACTACTGTCAGCCTTTTAAGCACGTAGGCCTACAAAGACTATGGCATCAGTGCGCCAATATTGGACAAAGAAGGCCTAGATGATGACACAAAAACATCGCCAGAGTCCTCTGAAGCAAAAGCAGCTGATCAAAATGGGCACTACAATTGTAGCCAACAAGAGGCAGAAGCTGATGATCAAGGTGATGAACTGCCACCCATTACTGAAAGTCAGTTGATTGAATCCCTTAGTAAAGTAGAAATGTTCATTCTGCAGAAAGGTATACCAGACAACAGTCTTCTTAACTGATTCCATCCATGATTTTTTCTTGATGTGGACACAGTTATTTTCTCTTGACCCCTTTCCACAACTGAAGTGAATCATTTTACGGCACAACAACCTCTAAATCACCCTTCCTATGATATGTCATATATCAAATTGTTAAAAAACGATAGGAGAATTTGAATTTGGATATAGATGTGTTGGTTGTGTACCATATCGAATTATTACACAGAAACAACACGTCAAAAAAATTATGACGTAATAATTTCAAGTTTAGATCTACATCAATTTTGCAAATAAGTAAGCTCTCCGAAGCATCAGAAACAACAAAAAATTAGAAAAACATCTTGATATACATTTATAAAGTAATATTTATGAATAAAGCTGTAATCTTTTTACTGCACTGTAAATTTGTACTGTATGTGCTGACTATGTTTGTTTTGTTGCAACTCGCAGTGTGACAACAACAGAGGTATATTTTTCTCAATGATAAAATCAACTTCATACTGGCAAAGGAATGTAAGAAGAATTCCATTTATCTTTATTCTCTCCTTGTGTGTAGTTAAAAAGTAGAAAGATTATTAAAAAATCAGACTTTCGTTTCCTATGTCACAGAGCCACTGATAGCGGTCGAATGGACGGAATCAGTTAACATCCACCTGCCTTACATCCATATCCGCCTATCATCCACATTTCTCCAAGATACGGACTTTTTTCTTTAAAAATTACCTCTAACATCCACATTTTTCACATTACTTAGTCTAACATCCATGTTTTGGGAGAGCATTGAATTACTTTTTTCCTCTTGAGCACCAAAAAAGGATAGATAGCCTGTACATTTCAGATGTGATTATAACCTGGAACGCATAACGCCAGCCTCGTGGTTTATATCAAAAGAAAATGCTTGTCACCATCTCACACCACTAACCATTCATTTACACCCTCCTACCCACTGATAAGCCTAACTCTTTCAGACATGCCGAGTAAGGGGAATGCATAATGCCAACCATCTGGCCAGAGATTAATTAGCCTATAAGTATACAAGCGCTGGCCAGTGTGAAGAGATGGTGCCAGCTCGTCGTCCAAACTAAAGATGGCAAGATTTTGACACCATCCCGTCCTGCCTCATCCAACCACTGCATAATACTGAATATAGCAGTGTCGTTTAGTTCATTGTGCATCGTCATAACCAAATTTTATTGGCTCTGACAATGTTTGACAAGTAAGCCAAGCAGTACTTAATCTGCTCACAGCTCACAATGACATTGGCCACACCTTTCCTTTAGAATTTGCATTCTATCATTACATACAATGCCGTAGGTAAATAGGCCTCTGTCTTACATCCACATCTGGCTAACATCCACATTTCTATTCTGCGTCTCCCAGGGATGTGGATGTTAAGCGGAGACCACAGTATCAAATTTTGCTAATCATGATGACAGGAAATAATAAGGCCTAATTTTTCTTAACCTTCTTTCAGATGACATTATCAAAATTCTAATCATAATAATGATAATAAAATGAATTTGAAGAGTGCATAACATATGCATTCAAAATTAAAAACTTGATGTGCTTTGTTTAAAATTTACTCATAGCATTTAAAGACAAAAGAAGACATAGAAATGGGTACACAAAATCAAAAGGGATCAATTTGATTCTTTTAAAAACATATGCAAGTTTCATACATGGATAAGTCTATGAAAAGGCTGATCTTAAAAAGAAGATTGTAAGATTTTTCCCTAGCACAAATCCCTAAGGCCATTCCATGAGACAATACAGAGGAAGCTGTATGACCCATGGGAGAGAATGTAGCCTACATGGCGTGTGTAAGATTGTCAGAGTCATTTTTAAACAGCAAAGTGATCAAATTCTAATGAAAATAGAAAAAAATCTCAAGTTTGCAAACTCATGTTGTTATGATGCTTCATAGCAATGAAACCATATAGTTCAAATGGCAACAAAACAAACTCAAACAATCAGAAAATTAATTCAAGGACTAGAAAATGAAACAAAGGCCTACTTACATCAAATTTATCTAACTGGTCTCCTTTGTCTTTCATATCAGAATAAGGTGGAACTAATGCTTGTAGTCTGACAGCTTTCAAAGCAACAGTTTGGCAAGCAATGAGGTGAGATATCTCCTGGGCCTGTTGGTATGACATTGATCGAAAAGTTAATCTAGAAATATATTGATCTACTTTTCTTCAAATTTAGAATGAAACCATCTGATATCTATCTCCAAATAGTGGTACAACTTTGGCTACCTCCACTTTTGGTTAGTCCTGATGAAATCATTATCACCAATTAATTGAAAGTCAATCTTAGAGTAGCCAAACAGCTTAAAGTGGAATGTCAAAAACACACCGGAAGTGTTAGTTGAGAGTGAAAGTGAAAGTGGCAGAGGTTATGTGATAGGGATACACAGGAGAAGTAATTGACATTGAGTTTCAAATTTTGAAACGGCCATTCTTAAAACAATTTCATGGAAACTGGCAACTCCTACAAACTTTTCATAGAGTGATGCACAACTTCAGAATTGTTCCTTTCTTTTGAGCCCAAGATCACGACAATCCGTTCTGTATTTTTTACGTTCTCGCAGATACAAAATATATTAAGTTCTCTCAGTTATAAATAGATTTGCCAATGTACAATGTTAGAAGCATAATATGAGCTGCTAGATAAGTGACTGATTTTAACCACTTCCCAATTCTGAAGGAGTTTTGAATACAAAACATAAATGCTTGTTGCAAAATGAAAGGTTATGTGGGAAATGAAAGGAAGCGCTGCTACTGTGGAACCTATGCGATCGAAAACTGTTGGGGGATTGTAAAATCCTCCCGATTTGCTGGGTAGCTAGAAATTTTCGTTTTCCCTCAACAATATGAGGTACAGTCACACCTCTTAGCCTCACAATCTCCGATTCATGATGTTACCGAGATGTTAACCATAGTATGACGCTATCTGCTTGGCAAGAGAAACCACCGTAACAGGGCTTTTTTTTTTTAATTACGTATTTTGTTATGCATTACATGTCCTTGATAATGGAATAAAATACTGTGAGGTATGTTGAATGCTCTTTGCATCTTTTTGTCTTTTTAATGTTGTAGCCATCAAAGATTTTTATATAGATATGCAGAACTAACCATACCAGGTGTAATATTTAGTAACCATTATTATCATTACTATTCAATAGTTGTTCTGTATCAGTTAAGGCAGTTGTGGTCAAAGAGACACAACCCCATTTATCATCTCAAAAATGTTTTATATGTTGGTTATGTAAGTTGGCAAGAGGGAATTGGAGAAATTAACATGGCTGCCATCAATATCCAAAATCGTTTCTGAATCATTAACAATAATTAACAATTCTGCAATATGGCGACGAGGTGAACAATAAATCACTGACATCCATATTTTCTGATATCACAGGTAACTGTAGGCCTCTATATCTATACTTCAACCTTATCACTCCAGATGGCCGCATCTTTGCCACATTATCCACCCTATTAGAATGGTAAGAGGCATCCAAGATCACTTCAACAAGAGTAGAAATCTTGAATACAAAATCTTTCAATTCCAATCCACAACCCGACTTGAAAGTGAAACTGTGGATCAATATCACATCAGACTACAAAAATTTGGAGAAACATGTGAATTTGCTGACTTAAACAAAAAGATTAAATCACAAATTATAAGAACATGCAAATCATCAAGAATTAGAAGAAAGGCTTTACAATACAGTAAGACTACTCTAGAAAAGCTTCTAAATGCAGCTAGATCTATGGAAGTAGCTGAAAATGTTGCTGAAACATAGAAAATACTCCTGAAAATCTTCACAAAACTAAAATTCCAGATTACCCAAAGACAAAATCAAAATTCAAGCCTAAGTCTAATCCAAAACCAAAGCAATCTCATGAACAATCAAAACAATGTTTGATCCACAGTTTCGCTTTCAAGTTGGGTGGTGGATTGTGGAGGAGAGTATCTCCACAAAGGCACATGCCCAGCAAAAGGTAAAGAATGTTCATTCTGTCACAGAATCAATCACTTTTCCAAGGTGTGCCATAAGAAGAGGAAACAACCTTACAACAGTAGTAGAAGGTATCAACAACCATCAAACAAAGTCAAAACTCTTTCTTGTAAGTCAGAAAAGTATGGATCAAGTTCCGATGGCGAATACGTTTTTAGAGTTAAATACAAGAATTCTAAATGTAGAAGTCCAGTTTTTAATTGACACTGAGTCTCCATTAATGTGGTAGATGAACACACATTCCATTCACTCAAGACAAAGCCTCATCTGAAAGCTGACAGTTCTAACATTCAATCATACAACAGAGAAAATCAAAAATCACATGGAATTTTTACAACTCTTATCCAGTGGAAAGACAAAACATCATTATCTGCATTTCATGTCATAGAAGGGAATAATGGCAATGTCATAGGCTATGAACCAAACTTGGGGCTATCAAAATTGTCAACAAAATTGATGACACACACAACATGGACAAAATGCTTGATGAATATTCTGATTTGTTTCAAGGCACTGGAAAACACAAGATTTGTCATGTGAAACTCCACATAAAAGATGATGTTATACCAATTCAGCAACCGTACAGAAAGAAGACTTTTTCACGTGAGAAGGAAAGTTGAAGCCGAGTTGGAAAACCTTGAAAGGAAAGATTTCATAGAAGAGGTGGAAGGTCCAACTCCATGGGTCAGTCCCATCGTTCCTGTTGCAAAGAAAAACAAAAGGGAGGTCAGAATATGTGTCGACATGAGAATCGCCAGCACTGCCATTCAAAAGGAATGCCATATCACCCCAACCATTGACGACATTGTGAACGACCTGAATGGAGCCACAATATTTGGCAAATTGGATCTAAGAGCTGGATACCATCAGCTTGAACTTAGCCCAGAGAGCAGACACATCACAACATTCTCTATGCATTCCGGACTTAGACACTACAAAAGACTTAAGTTTTGGTATCAATTCTGCAGCAGAAATCTTTCAAAACATCATAATACAAACCCTGAGTGGTATTCCCAGACAAAAGAATGTGTCAGATGATATGATTGTTTTTGGGAAAACGAAAGAAGAACATGAAGAAAATTTGAGGAAAGTCTTCAACAGACTCAGAGACACAAATCTATCTCTGAACAAAGAAATAATGTGAATTTGGAAAATCTAAGCTTGATTTCTTTGGGTACACATTTTCTGCAGATGGAATCAGTCCTGCTCAGGACAAAATTGAATCTATTTCAACCCTTGCAGCACCAAGGAATCAATCTGAAGTTCGAAGTCTATTGGGAATGTGCAAGATTCATTCCAAACTAAGTAACTCTAACAGCTCCTATTAGTGAACTGACAAAAAAGAATGCCAAGTGGAATTGGACAAAGAGGGAAGATGATGCATTTGAAAAATTGCGAGATGAACTAAGGAGTGCAAACACTCTCTCATATATATCGATCCCAAAAAGGAAACAGTTCTTATTGTTGAAGCCAGTCCTGTCGGTCTTGCTGGATTTCTGAGCCAAAGGACAGAAATGGTGAAATAAAAACCATCTAGTTTGCCAACAAATTACTAACAGATGTTGAAAAACGATACAGCCAAACAGAAAAAGAGGGTCTAGCCACAGTTTGGGCTTGTAAACATTTTCATCTATATCTGAGTGGAAATGAGTTTACTTTGATCACAGATCATCAGCTGTGAGTCTGGATACTGAACAATCCAAAATCC
>JAOYNN010163249.1:0-11095 GCA_025770095.1 Goniobranchus kuniei
AAGTGCAATAAAAATGTGACATACAAATAAAACGGTATGCATTGTAATCATTACAATAAAACAAAGTGCAATAAAAGTAGCAGTGCCACATACATGGTGATTAAAATAAATGTTTTGAGCATTTTCTTTAAAATTTGAACAGTCTCTGAATTTTTGACTTCCCCAGGTAATAAGTTCCAGAAATGGGGTGCCGAAAACTGAAAAGATTGCTCTCGGATTTTGCAAGGGATTTGGGGTTTTATGAGAATTGTTTTGTCATTACTTGATCTGAGATTTCTTGGTGTAATGTATTGTGTTAGGACATCTTTAAGGTATGAGGATCCGTTAGAGTTCAGAGACTTATAAATAAGCATACAGATTTTGCAGATTATTCTTTTCTCAACACAGAATCAGTGAAGTTCTTGAAGGAGAGGAGAAGCTGAATCAAATTTCTTTTTCTTTAGTACCAACCTAGCAATAGTCTAATTTCGATAAAACTGGTGAACCTGTTGTGAGCTATATGTTCTAGTCTGCCAAGGTCTTTCTGGCTATTCAATTTTATAATTTGCATGTCAGCAGTCTTCTTCAAATCCTGCCTGCCTGCTCTAATCATACATGTTCTCAGCCTGCCTCTTCTCTTTGTAGACTTATGCTAAATGGAACTTACCTCTGATCTGTTTGCAGTACCTTCATTATGCCATAAAATATGTCCAAATAATCTCCACCGCATTCGTAGCACTGTTCGGACTATAGGAGTTTGATTTGTCTTTTTGTACAGTGATTCAGATTGTTTTCTTATTTTTATTACATGTATTTGATGTTAAGGACTGTCCTTCATTGTTTCTTATGGAAAGTATAAGGTTTGACCTCTTCTTTTTATGTTAAAGCCGACATGTCAGAGTTGTACAGTAATATAGATTTTACAAGTGCATTGTAGGGCTTTAATTCAATGCTCTATTGATTTTATTGGTCCTCCTCTACATAGCTTTGAGCTTGTGTAAGGTGCAATTTGAAAGTTTTTTCTTTGTTATGTATTCATTACCTTCTAGTAATGACCACACTTTCTTTGCTTTTCTCCATGTTCTTATTTAACTTTTGGAAATTGTGGAGAACTCAGCATTGCTTAAAATGGCATGACATATACGGATGGTGAATATTTTCTGTTGAATGCTGCAAAATTGACCCTTACATTACTGCTAGTAAAAATTTGATCTTGTTTATTTGTAACTCATATGAGTATAAGCATCTTAGAGAAATCTAAAAACACATTGTGCATAGTGTCTTAGAGCACCGTTGGAAAGTTCGCTTGCAGCCTAATTTTATATTTTGTTACCTCAATAGTTTGAAAAATGAACAAAGTTTTCTCCCAACAAAATAAAAAAAAAATCCCTGCCGAAATCCAACACCTCCCTCCCCCCCAATAAAAAAGAAATGTAAAAAAAACAAACTCCTGAAACCAATTTTAGCACCTTTTTGATAATTTTTTATTCCTATCAAGGGAGCTGATTGGCATGCACAAGAACATGAGGTACGTCGTAAAAAACTGGAAGAAATGCGCCAAGCTCTTGGCACCGACCGCTCTGGCTGCTCCACAATGTCCCATGATTCATCTGTTGAGAATGACTCACCCAACACGTCAGCAGACATCCCAGACATTTTTGCCATGTCCACACATTGCCCCGTCACTACTCCGAAATCCCACACCATTGAGAAAATGGAGAATAATGGCACTCCAAATACCTCTTACCGGCAGCATGCTAAAAAACGATCAGGATCATGGGGTGACCTTCCTAAAAACAGTTCAGACCTGAAAGTCACAAACACTACTCCCTCAGAGCCGCAGCCGACAGCTGTTGACACTACTGCTCCTGGTGGAAATGTCAAATGTCCAAGAGATGGTAGAATGTCAGCTAGCCGAGGTTCTGACGTCAGTTTGAAATCCATCAACCAAGAAAATAAGCTGAGTGATTTGGACCTTAATATGGATAAGTAAGTTAAGATAGAGTTAGTTATTTATTAATGTAAAAGACTCATTCCAGAGCTCTTATGTGAGCCTTATATAGGATAGTAACATGGAAACCTCACTCCATTTTCATGAATTTCCAAGGAGCAGTTTAAAAATCTGAGACACAGCTATAGTAATTTCTTCTTTGGGCTTAATCTTAACTTTGGTGTAGTCAGTACAGTCTATTACTTCACAGGCTCTGCATTGTGTTTCAGAAGTCGACACTAGGATTGAACTAATATAAGTAGAGTGGGAAGAAATTTAATTTTTCAGAACTTGACACTAACCTAGAATTGAACGTAGGACAAGGGGAGAGGAAAAACTCAAATTTTTCAGAAGCTGACACCGACCCGGAATTGAACCTAGGACAAGGGGAAGTAATGTGTGTAGCTTGCCTTGCAGGCAGACGTATTGTTGATCTCTCTTGTGTAATTTTGAGGCGTTTCAGAACAGTGTTTTTAAACTATTTCGGAAACAAATAAGTGATTAGATAGAGTGTGATAGTTTTTAAAGATAGAAACCCTGCCAGTCAGCAATGAAGTATTTATAATCTGTGTAATAGATTATAGTAGAATGTCTAAACAGCCTTTCAGTAAATTTTGGAGGGGTCAGTGGTACATGATTTTGATGGGCTCAACAAAACTAAATTTAAATTTCATCTTTTGTGACTTTTTAGAAATGGCAGAGACAATCATATCCCGAAAAGTTTTTAAAAGTGATGACATGAGGGAATTATCTATTTCTGTACGTTTTGTTTCCATGCTGTGTAAAATTAGTTAATCTTGTATGGAAAGCACCTGAAGCCTCCTTGAATTTTGTTTCTTTATTAGGTGTAGTCCAACATATATATTAGTATTATAGTTGTAGTAGTATCTTGTTCGTACATCGCAAGCATAGGTAAATTTAACTTACTAGCTTGTCAATGGTCAGGTTTTTATCTGACAAGTACTCCTGAGTGTTCATAGCTGTAGTGAATTGTTTGAGTCAGCAGTCATGCACACGCTTTAGTGGACAGCAAGCATTACCATAATTCAAAGACAGTAGGTAAGTGAATTTAGGTCCATTGATTCTGTTCGGTTTGGCTTGTTCCTGGTCGGCTCATCTTTACCTTCATCTACCTCTGTCTTCATAAGGTCGTAAATATTGAAAAAATTGACCCCGGACATTTAGTAACAGCAAAGATAACTCCAGGACAGGTTTAATACCTATTTCATGTGATCATCATTTCTATTTGAGATTCCCGTTGTAATGAATGTTAAGTATTGATAGCTATACGTCTTGAACTGCATTATTTAGTGGAAATGTTATCTATTGAGAATTATCTCCAAGAAGCCATGTAAATTATTGCAATAGTGACAATCATCCTTTACCATCAACCATCATCATCATTCCATCCTTCTCATTGTGCAATTCAACAAAAGGTGCAAGTTTTGAATTTCACCTCTGTTCTTGTGTATTTCACTATCAGATATCAGCCTGAGAAGGAAAAGCAGAATAAAAGCTTGACTCTCCTCATAACCGGTAGCAAACTGGTTGGGGCTGACATCTCCACACATTCGGTGGTAGACACCATCCTACAGGAAACACAAGTGCATGAGGACTCCGAGCCTGACATTGTAAAAAGCACCAAATGGCAACGCACTCCTCCTTCCACCCTCAAACCTCCACAGGCTCCACCTCGAAGAAAAAAGACTACCCTCCTTGTAAACATGCTTTTTTTTTTCCTTTGTACCCACCTTGTTTCATGAAATGATTGGCTGGAAAGATCATAATATTTGTCCTTCTCTGACTTTGCTCTTTTATTTCATTACTGCTACTACCATAGCTTGCTTACATGGGCTTTCCAGTAAGGCCCACTCCAGTTAGCATTGAAGCATGAGAGGCAAAAGAAGGTAGCACCTTTTTATTATTTTTATTTTCCATCTAATAATAATAATACTAATAATTTATTTGCATTTAAATCAACTCTGAATTGTACTGGCAACCAATGTAGATTTTTCAAAATAGGCATTATGTGTGCTTCGATTCATGTTGTTACTTCAGCTGCGACGTTTTGAATTTTTTGCTGTCTATCAATCTCTTTTTTATGGCAGCCAGCAAGAAGTGAGTAACAATAATCTAAACGACTAAAACAAAAGAGGCCATTAGCATTTTGGTGGTACTTTCATCGAGCAGGTCCTGATTTTACCAATGTTTCAAAGAGGATAAGTACAAGATTGTTTAGTTTTAGAAACATGATCATGCATGGTAAGAGTGTTATCAAAAATGACACCAAGGTTTTTGACACAGTTTTTAGATATTGGAATAAGGCAGTCTCCGATGTTAATTTCATTACAAGTGATGTTGTATGTAATTAGAAGATCTTGAGAACTTTATTATTTCTGTTTTGTCTTCATTTTTTTTTAGTTTGTTTGAATTCATCCAGTTTCTAACCCCAAGGACACAGGATTCAGCAATTCTTACAGATTTGGTTTCATTTGATTTATTAATGGGGAACATAAGCTGTTTGTCATCAGCATAAAAGTGATAGTCAGTTAAAAATCTCCTCATCACATCTTCTAGAGGTTTGATATGCAAGGAAAAGAGGGAAGGGCCCAGAACGGATCCCTGAGGAACACCTTACAACAAGGGTAATTTTTTAGACAAATGGTTGTTAATTGTTGATACAGATTGAAATCTATCTTTGAGATATGACACAAACCAGTCAAGAACCACTCCTGAGAAACCATAAATGCCTTTAAGTCATTTAATGAGTATCAAATGTGAATGTACACCATTTTGTCTTTATGTGTAGTGTTATACCGTGTTTATGGCACATGCTGAGTATTCTTGCCCAAGATGTATGGTGCACTGTTGAAACAGAATGAAAGCATCATTCTGTCATTGTGTCACAGTCTCGCCAGTTGACCTTCATTAGAGCAATAGAGGAGGGAGATGTTTTTCAATGGTCAATGCCATCCTGGTTACATAAAAGAAGACTAGCATCTGCAAAGATCATACTCTAGCGGGGTTTTCACGTCTAAAAAATCTACTGCTAATCATAAAAAAGATTCTTTTTCCCTGATATTGATATAACCACAGGCACATGCGGGATAGGTTGAACGACGCAGAAACCCTCCTCACACACATACACACATCCGCATATGCACACATATATGCACACCTTTTTTAAAAAAGTGTCACAAATGCTTATTACTCACTTTGCAAATTTGGGTTCCCCATCATTTGGGCCTTCACAAAGTTTTTTTCCCCCTTTTTTGATCTAGTCTCTCTCCCTGCCAAATTTTATGCAAATCTACTGATATACAATTGTATGAGACAGCACTATTAAATGTAATACATGTACGGCAGTTACTGGCTAATTGGATGCTGGCTTAATGGGCAGTTCGCCTTTTTGGAATTTTTTTTCAGTGGAATCCTTTTTTTAATTATCAAAATCACCCTCTAATTGGACGGTCTGAAAATGCGAATTTCGGCTATTTGGATGTTTAATTTCTGAAAAAATGCAAAGTCCATCAAATTTTTAAGTTAATAAAGAGCCATTATTCAAGAATTGCCTATTGTGCTCGCAATGCTTAGTGTATGGAATAAAATTCTGACATGGATTTATTGGTGTGTGATAGCTTGAATATAGAGCTTAGCCATCAATAACCCCAGGAATTGCTTGAAAGCTCTCAACATTACCGTATAGCATCGGCTATGTGATTGGCCAATCAGGTCTCATCCCAGCGTCTAAGTCACCACCTCCTTGACCCATCATTCTTGTTACTCTGCTCTAAGCCTATGTAACATTATGGCCTTCCCAGGGGGTGTTCTGGAGAGACATTTATCGTTTGTGTGTTTTAGTTTATGCAAGCTTGAAATAAATTTTTAAAAGAAAAGATGTCAATGTCAATGAAAACATGCACCGAGAGGCCTTGAGGTTGAGGTCACATCCATGTACTTTGGTCAGTGGAGATAATTCATGGAATCCAACACCTAATTTTAAGGTGTGATCATTGTCAAACCAAGGTTTATCGTCCCTCTTCATTGTCCGGTCATTTCGGCTGAGTGAATGTTTCACGTAATTGGACGTTTTGCTACTTCCAGACGACCATCCAATTAGTTGGTAACTACTGTATTAAAATAATTAGTACCCCACTATGGTTGTATTGGTTCTTCAAACAATTTCTGTTGTTCTAAGAAGTTTGACGAATGTGTGCTGTACTATACATGTAGGTTTTATGTATACGATGGACGCTTATATATGTCATGGTGATGTGCAATGTTACAAGAATATTCATCAAACCATAATGTAAATGGTAATGATAAAGGAAACAGGGTGGGGGATGGGGGAATTGTGGTGGGAACAGAGTGGGCTTCTGTGAAAAGATAAAATAATCTCTGGCCAAAAGAAATCCTCATGCTGTTTGTCTCTTGTAGAAATAGGCCTATTATAATAAATGTCACCTTTCTCACTGCTTTCTTGTCAAATTCTAAAATGCTGGTCTAGATTTAGATTTGACATATTGTTATCGAAATCTGATTCTCTTGTCATTAAAACCACAACATTGCATAATATAACCATTTACATGTATTATGGTGAAATCCAAATTGTGGCAGTTCTCATCCAAATTGCGACATTAGATGTAGATCTAGAGAAAGTTGAGACTAAGTGGAGAAAAACTGGACTGACCATTCATAAGCAGTTCGTTTCAGTTTCATAAAAAACTCTCAAGAAAATTGTCTCAAAAGCTAAGGCAGGCTATTTCAGATTGAAGCTCTTAAATAGTATTATAAACTCAAAGGGCTTTTTCAATTTGACGAATGAACTTTTAGTGAAGGAACGCTACCAAGTCTACAGCGACATATGAAAAAGATCTTACAGAGACATTTTCAGTTATCTTGCTGAAAAAGTTACAGCAATTGGAAGCCCAGTTCACCTAGTTTCGGACACTGAACCCAACTTTGCTTCCCACCTCCCTGGCAATGCTTTGTCTGCGTTTTAAGAGATTTCAGCAGAAATCCCATACGTTTTATGGTACTGAGGGTGTTGGCTTTATTGTGTAACAAGAAATAACGACAGTCAGAGTTTTCCTATAGCATCCTGATAAGCGCTGGTGTGGGCAAAAGTTGGGCAAACGCAGGTGTCAACTTTTACAGATCCTAATCATTTAATAAACCTAACTACTGAGTTAATGCCTCTCTCTGGTCAAAATTAAAGAAGGGGTGATGATCAATGAAAAGTGATCACTCAGTGATTAGAGAATTGGACATGATAAATAATTTGTATCATAAGTTGATCTGGTTCTCAGGGTGAAATATTTGTAAACAGGTGGGTTCCTAGGGGGTGAATTATATAGAGAAAATCTGGTTTCACCAAAGAAGCGGGTTGTTAAACGAATCATTTTCTTAGGCGGAGAATTTTTAGCCAGTACCTACTTTGTAAGATGTATTCTCAATTATATTTTCACTCTTGACATTACAACATTTTTCGGTAATTATATATTTCACACATGTTTACTACTCTATCTCAGCTTCCAAAGATGGAGAGAGCATCCAGGGCTGAGTTGATTGACACTGTGAACACACAAAGAGACCAGCTACAGCACTACAAAGCCAAATTGAGAGGTAACAAGTATATGAGATATGTTTTAACTGAAATGTTAGGGACTCATGATTTCATTTTGGTTTAAACATATTTATGTTTAAGTATTGTGGCTTAAAATAGACAAGGGGACCATAATACAGTTGAAACAATGTGAGCAATGGACACTGCATGTGATTGTGTTAGCCTTTGAAGGGGAGCTTAGTGGGTGGCAGCTGGTGAGCAACCGTTAGCTACATCACCATGTTAAAAACAATGAGATTGTGAGAGTGAGGCAATTGAGTTTGGGCATTGACTTTAGAGGAAAAGGACTGTCAACTTTGGCTTTAAAGTATGACTTGCTAGTACTGAAGATCAGGTTTTGGCTTTAAAAAATTGATTTTTTTCTATTATGCTTTTTAAAGGGTTCAACTATCATTGAATAAGATTCACACCCTCAAATGTGTGAGAGTGCTTTATTTTCATGAAAATTCTGTGGTTTTTGAAGTGATGTCATCAATTTAGAGGCTGAAAATGATGTATGGTAATATAACATGAAATGATGAAGTTTTCCTTTCAATCTCTCCTTAAAGCTGAACAATTTAAATCCTGGTATTGATGCATTCCTTTACACTTCAACTGACTGAGTGTAGTTGTAAAGGCCATAGGTTCCATGGGAATACTACCATAGCACATGACTACACACAACTTTCACGATTGTGAGCACAGTCATTTCTAAGTAATAGGGGTCATGAAGCAGGGCATGACTCACACAAGCTGAATTCATTGGTTTGCTACAAGGGAACATCAGCGAAGCCCACAAATAGTAGTAGAGCCTTCTGATTGGTTTGGAAAAGGTCATGGCACCATGCATAAACAAAAGCAGTATCAGCTGATCCTAGCAATACATGTTTGTTTCTTCCGGAAAATCATCTAGGGGTCACTCAAAAGGGGAAACTGAGAATGAAGACACATGTAATTGCCGAGAAAAAGGCAGGCTCAAAAAGGAAGAGGTGGTCCAGCTTCCCATACTGACATGTGTTGAAGGATTTGGGACATTTTTGTTGTAACTGTATGTGCTTTTTTCTCATCTGGAATCTTCAAATTCGATTTTCTCATTATGTAACCTTTTTGTAATAAAATTTCTTATCCTCCATAATTTACCATCTGATGCAACAAAATTTGGTATGTATGATCTGCAGATACTTATACAAGTTTGGTCATTTGGAATTTTTTATATCTTTTCATTTATTTGAAAAAAGATCTTTTTTGGAGGAAAATGTGTGAAAGAATGACTTCTCTGTTCTTTAGTATTTTTTACTTATTTATTTTTTCACTGGAATTCTGTTGGATTTTGGAAAAAAAATCCTACTGACAAAAAGAAAATAATTGACTTTAAAAATATGTACTTAGTCTCACAGTGTTGCATAGATTGATAGCGGAGACTATACAACTTGAATAATTCAAATTTCTTAGGACAAAAATTCAAGAAGGTGGTGTTTCCATGGCAACCGTAATGCACCTTTTTTGTTTTGAAATGTATTTTTCTGCTGATTGTGACCTTGTGAGTTTGAAAATAATGATAAAAATTGTCTCGATTCAACAAGGGTGAATATGACCCTTAGGATCCATTACCCCCTTTTTTTTTCTGTTAAACGTCAGCTGTGTGGTTAAAATTCGTTTAAGCCTGAATCTGAGGACATGTTTAGCTTAAATTTTTATTCCTTTATTTTAGTTTTATGAATAATATTCATGCATAATGAAGCATGCAAAATTGATCTGAATATACAAATTTTAAATTGCTTCTCTCCTCAGATATCATTGCAGCATACAAAAGTGTCATTAAAGAGAAGGAAGCCCTCGAGGCAAGCGTTTCTGCCCTGAGTGCATCAACAGCAAGTGAAAGTGATGAACAGCATGAGGTGTCAGAGAAGGATGCAGATGGTGGTGCTGAAACTGAAGTGGCTGATCCACTTGGTATCAATAAATCGGTAAAGATTTACATGCTTGTGTTTTACAATCAGAAATTACCTATGTTACAAAACCATAAACTGATACCTTGTTAAAGAAGAGCATTATTTAAAAAAAAGGCAATTTAAAGGAGTAGTTCCTGTAGTGTTATGCCGAAGACTTATAAAGAAAATTCCATCAAAACTCATATTGAAGGACCATGAATGGTGACTAAGGATTAAGTCTCAAGATGCTAGCCAAATGGGGCATCATCAAGTCATATGTGGTGCTCAGTCTATCCATATTTTATGTTTTCTCTACCCTGTTCTAAGGAAACCTGCACAATACAATGAGGTGTTTGAAATTTGGATTTTCAGGAGAATTTTGAGAATGCAAAATGGACAAATAGAATATCAAATGAGAAAGTGTGCAACAGATTACATATTGTAAAGAAATTATTTATTAAGAACATGTGAACCAGAAGCTAGAAAGGTTTTGGACACATGAAAAGGTATGAGAGCAAAATGATAGAGATATCTGGAGGAAAAACAGAGGAGAAAATAGAAAAAGTTCTTTAATTGTTAAAGTGGATGGAATGGTTATGTAAAGGAGAAGATTGAATGCCAAAGGAGAAGATTGAGTACTACAGAATGCTCACCCTTTGCTAAGGATAGACCTGTGTGGAGAGACACATTTCTCATCTTATCTACTTCAAGTAAGACGACACAATTTACTTTTTGATTTCCTGTCCAATTCTTTGCACAATGCTTTGAGAGGAAGGGCCAAGGGTTACTTGTTGTGCAGAGGACCTAATTTTTTTGACTAAGAATAAACCATGAATGTAAAATCTTATTCTCTGTGTTGTATCCTTCAGAACATAAAAAATTTCATTAGTTTATAATAACTTCAAAGATTTTTTCCATGACGACTCATTGTTAAAACAGCTATTTTCTGCCATTATTTTGAGTAAACGCACTACAGTCTACCTGTTCTGCCATCAGGCATCCCTCATGTAGTAGCTAGGTTGTGAGAGTTTTCTTTTTAGTTTCTTCTTTTTTCATTCGTATGACTTTCAAGAACAGCACATGGTCTGGTAGACACTTAAACACCCATTTCACCTTTTTTTTTTATTGCAAGCATGAATAAATGCAATGCTTGTCAGAGTTGAAACAAATTCTGAGCAGCACAAAAAATAATTTCTTCCATCCACAGTGAGGATATATAATATTACGAAAGAAATCAATAGTTGTATTCCTACTGCTCTGCACAGTGCTTTAAAAATGAAAAAAATATGGTATGTGATATTTTTATGTATGTCCATGCCTAACTCTTTAATAGTTAAACATTTCTATCGCATTTTTATATTTTTCAAAATTCTTTTAATGCCTTTATAATTGATATATTATGAAAGGTGATACTATTCTTGTCCTTTTTAAGATCCAAAATTCTCGTAATGTTATGGTGTGAGTTTTATTAATGTATCTATACCTTTTAGTTGTGAATTTTGAGTGTATACATTTGCACAACTTATGACGGGTTATGCCCAATGACGGCCAGGAAAGACTGGTTGACGGCCAGGAAAGACTGGTTGACAG
>JAOYNN010163360.1:0-11094 GCA_025770095.1 Goniobranchus kuniei
TCTCTCTCTCTCTCTCTCTCTCTCTCTCTCTCTCTCTGTCTGTCTCTCTCTCTCTCTCTCTCTCTCTCTCTCTCTCTGTCTCTCTCTCTGTCTCTCTCTCTCTCTCACTCTCTCTCTCTCTCTCTCTCTCTCTCTCTCTCTTCCCCCCCCCTCTCTCTCTCTGGATGTCTGACTGTCTCTCAATCTATCCTCCTCTTTCATCCTTTGCCTCGAAACTGGGAGGTCGCAGGATCGATCCCCGGCCTAGTCGTACCGACACCTTTAAAATTGGCAATGATATAGTTGTTGTCTCGCTTAGCCCTCAGCGTGATGAGAAGAGTTCTAAGACTGTTAGGCCCAGCACCGGTATACCTTACTGGGTGAGTCGTTCGAGTTGTGCTGTACTCTATGGTTCCTGTGTGGCAGCACATGACTTTGTCCAAATAGCATCGTCGGTGAAATAACCTACGACTTTGAAAAGTGACGCTAACCCCACCACAAAATGTCTAACTAATACAGCCTGTTGTTGTAGCAGTAATTGCACTTTTCATTTGCTTTGGTGTTTTGTATTGGGTTTCCTTTGTGTGTGTGTGTGTGTGTGTGTGTGTGTTGGGGGGGTTCGTTTGCTTTTATGTGTTTTTGTTTGTTTGTTTTTTGTTGTTGTGGTTGTTGTTGGGTTTTTACACGTTATTTTCTCTCCTTTTCTTCTTTTTTCATTTATTCATCGTTCTTTCTTTCTTTCTTTCTTTCTTCCTATGCCAATTTTAATGGATGATTAGAAAGAATTGATATCTTACTTCATAGATTTTATGTTGTTTTGTTGGGTGTTTTTTTTTTATTTGTCCATGATTGGAGAGTTATATTCCATGCAAGCACCTGGGGCCTTGTTGACAGTTCATCTTATTAAAGGCTTTTCCACTTCTTCTTAAAAAACATAATAAATACATTTTACATGTTTTCCTTTAAATTTAAAATATTTGTCATATTAAAATAGCACCTTTTTAAAGGATCAGAAGCTTCTAAAGAAAAAGATTATGGATATGGCCATACTACCAGCAATGACTTATGGGGCAGGTATGTGGTCATTGACGAACCGACAGGAGAAGTAACTGGTGGTGGCCTAAAGAGACATTGAAAGATCAATGGAAAATGTCACTAGGACTAAACAGATTACGAATGAGTTGATACGATCTAAAACAAGAGAGAGACAAAATCCATAGAGTGATACCCACCAAAGACTAGTGGGCTCGACAACGATCCCGAATCATGTATAAATTTTCGTACTGTCTTTCTGTCTATCTGTCAGTCTGTCTGTCTGTCTGTCTGTGCGTTACAGAACTTCTCCGCTCATAACCAACCAATCTTGACAACTTAGGTATCGAATCAAAGCTCTCACTCCGAGGATGTCTGTGGGAAATTGTGTTTTAATTTAGATAAGGACAAATTACAAATCAATATTTTCCATTTTAGTAACTTCACATAGAAGAAAACTGTGATACCCGCCATTTGCTTGGCGGCGCTGACCCCTTCTTTCTTTTGTCGCGTGGCGAGCTCATCTCTTTACATCGCTCGACAGTCACCTGTTCACCTGGTGCAGCGAAATTAACAATAATACAGTTATTAGGTTAGTCCAGTGGTTGAGAATGTGAAAGAATGGTAGATGATTACAAAACATAATTTGAGATTTTAGCCAATGGCTGCAAAAGGACCGCTTGTGACGAAAATAGATGTAAAAAAAAACAAACAAAAAACGATCGGAGACCGCGAGAGGGAAGAAGGGCTACGGAAACACCAAATAGGAGATTGAGAATCGAGTTGGAGGAAAAGGCCGGGGATACATGGATGGGGGAAAACCTGGAAATGTTTGTGGCGGTCATCCGTCAGAAGTGGTGGAAACTTCCAAGAAGTAAAACGTACCTTATTTTATCAATATTTCTAAAGCGAAAATAAAATGTGTTGACGTAAACAATAAGGAACCAGAACATAATCATTATCACGGTTCTTTCTGATTATTTAATATAATATAATTGAATTTACATTATCATCCACAATATCCTTTATACCACCTACGCAGCCGAAACGTTTTTCAAAAGATTTAAATTCCTTTGAATTCCTTCCCGTTTGTAGTCGGACTTTCAACTTTGTCATAATATCCTTGTTTATGTCCTTTCTTTCATGAAGAGTGCCTTGAAAAGATTTTTGTTAAACTCGTTCAAGATGGCCTTTCATCTTACTATGATTACAAACAGTCCGCCAGACACAATTTTGTCGAGTGCATGAGCTACTTTGAGGAATGGGGGACGCCATCTTCTTGGGGTTTTTTTTTCCTCCAAATATTTAGACTGACTCAGTAGAACAGAAAAAAACACCAAACAACAATCTACAAATACACTTACGAAAATGGTGGATGTTGAGTCAAACCTATGATGTCACAGATCTAAATTTTGAGGGTAATGTGGCAAAGGGACAGTTTAAATGAGTCCACGTCTCCACTGTATCTGATTCTATCTGTCTTTGTTCACGTTCCCTCTGCTGCTTGACATCTTAAACAAAGCCAATGATGTGAAGTATGAGTCAGACTTTTACAGAAACACACGGATCAGCCATCCGAATATTGCCCACCGTTAACTGTAATTACTTGACTGACGATTTATTGTGTCAAGTCGTGTGGAATCAACAACTGAGCTTCTAGTGCCCCAGAATACACTTCTACTAATCCAGCAGTATTACCTGAGTGCCTAAACAGGATTATTCGTAGCACCTGAAGTGGGCTGAAATCACCACTCTATTCATCCCCGAAGGGAAATTTGTCTTTTGGTTTTCAACCGAAAACCGAGCGTCAGTCGTAAGAATAGCGCCGCGAAACGGAGGCAATTTGCGTTAATTACCTTTCCCAAGGGATAAATCGCAATGCCCACACGGAGATTCGATCCAGTTACCTTTCAGTTGCAAGACCAACGTGGAAAATTGCCTTTTTCAAGGGAATGAACGTGCAAAAATCCCAAATGTTAGACGTAAACTACAGCCTGTTGTCTCTGGTGAATAATATGTAATCACAACATTTGACAATTCGACCACGTACCGGTCCGATGGCATAGTGGTAGACCTTCCACTTGGGTACCGGAATTCACGGGTTCGAACCCCCGCCGTGTCGAACTTTAAAATTGGCAATGTAGTAATCCTCTCGCTTGGTGCTCAGCTGTATAAATAAAGTTCTAAGATTGTCAGTATACTGTGATTGGGCCTTATGGTTCATAATACGTGGCGGTGTATACTTTTGTCCGAATAGCACTGTCGCTTAGATAGTCTAAAAGTAAAGTTAGTCCGTACCCATGACTCAGTATAGAGGAATTATGGGTAGAGCTCTAATTATACTAGGAATACGGCATAATGTGGTAGTATGCCATTGCTTTCAACGCCGAGTTTACCTCCGTCAAATCTAGAAAGACCTAGCTACCCATTTATACTGCTGGGTGAACAGGGGGCCCCGAAAAAAAAAAAACACTGCCCGGCTTACGGGTATGAGGTCCTGGTTAAAAAACAACACACAAACTAGTTAGCTCCTGCCCCCGACACATTGGAATAGTTGTTGTTGTTGTTGTTTTTTTTAAATATGTGAGCTTATTTATAGCGCTAAATCCACTATGTGCTCGAAGCACTTTACAAGTGTTCCCTAGCAGGCATACCCGTTGGGGGTATACAGTAAAGTGTAGCACAGTTTGCGCAACAATACCAGCCTATTGCTAGGTACTCATTTAACACCATTTAATCATCCTTAGATAATCACCTAATGCTTGCATTGATATAATTATAAATCTTTGAAATTTATTCCACAAACTATCATTCAAAGCATCAAAGATAAATGGCAGTCTCTAACATAGTTGATGTGCCTGCAGTACTGTCTTAAGAATTTCAGTGAAGATCCTTTAAACATGAAAGAAAGACATTTTCTTTAAAATGGGATAGATAATTTGGTTTAATATCCTTTGAAACAGATTCAAAGTACCTAAGGATTTGTTTCAGCATATAAATCTTAAATGCTAAGTTATTAAACTGAAAGGCTTGAAAATCAGAATAAATGCATCATTGTAATTATGATTACTTTTTAATTCCATAAATCAAGTTCTTACAAAGCTTAGGTGAATTCTGAGTATAGATTTTCTCGTAAAATAATTTGAACTAAATGTTACAAAGTTCAAATTGATGAAATATTACATAAAAGGGAATTTTATACGTGACAGACATAGTTGGCAAAGCCTCAGGATGTCGACATTGCAATTGTCTAATCGTAATTGAAAAGCAAAACAAATCCTTTTTAAGACCTTATTATTACAACTTGTTTGTCAACTCTTTCCTTCCTCAGCTTAACCTTGCCTCTCAGTCTGTGTTAGAGGGCCTCAATGCTTGTTTTGACCACAGGGGAGAGGTGTTTGTGCCAGAGCTGGGAAAAACCTTCCACATCAAGCAAGGCAGCACAAGAATTTTTGCCTGCCAGAACCCTCTTGTACAAGGCGGAGGGAGGAAGGGCTTGCCAAAATCATTTCTTAACCGGTTTACCCAGGTATTAACTCTTTACCTGTTCAATTTTTATCCTAACTTTTTGTTTGTTTTAGCCCTTTCTTACTTTGAGAGTGTAGAGTTATTTCTATTTAATTAAATCATACTTTGTTGTGTCATGGATAGAATTGAAGGGAAATGAATAAAAAAAATTCAGTGTTGAGCAATTTTTAGGAATTAACACTATGTTGAATGGCAAAAATGACATTGTTTTTTCTGTGTATGAAAAGAAAAAATAAGACTGATTTCTCACCTTGAAGACATTATATCCAGGTCAAAAACTTTACTCTATGATAACAAATCCCGATTAGAGAAATTCATATATTTTTCTACACAATCCCTGAAAATTCTAAGTCAAATGAAGAAAAGTAGAAATTATGAATTTTTTTTTCGTAACAACCTTATTTAAGAGAAAATGAATTAGATTTAGAACCCATAGTTTCTGGCTCCTTTGATTGTGAGGTATAGATCTACTTTTCATTTTCCCCTTCTTCCCCTATCTTTGTAATTTTACATATTTAGATCTAGACCTGGCCTCGGTCGTTTACTAGGTGTGGCAGCATTGCCTTCACATTCACTTTCTGACCGAGTTTCTGAAATATTCATTGTAAATGCTCTTTCAAAATAGACAGATCTGTCTGCTTGTGCTTCATCCGCCTCTCTACCATAGCTATTATCATTGTTGGTGCTGTCTGAATCATTCTGTAATGTTTAAAAATCAACTGATGAGAATGATTTTTTGTCAATGACATGAGTTGTAGGAAAGACCTGAACAAGCCCATTGGTTTGACATGATTAAAAACAACCATTGCCTAGAAACAGAAAGTAGACTCACAACTGTGAAAAAAAATGCATTGGTGTAAATCTTTCCCTGATTAAAGTGATGCTATTTTTACCAGGGAGAATGAAAATGAAAGTAAACTTTATCATTAATACCTTATTGTAAGAAGAGTTACTTTGGAAGGGAAAGTATTGGTTGTTGTCTTCATGGCACAGTATGCAGCTCTGAATGGATTTTAGGAAGAATTTATGATGCAGTGTGCTGCAGCTCATAAAGGATAAATATAATTGTGGTACATCATCTACCACCCATGTGTGATTTTTTTGCTAGGTTTGATCAAACCTTCCCTGATTTCATCTCGAATATCCTCCATATCTGAGACTCAGGTCTCAAAATTTTTTTTTTAAAGATTTGTTTTTGTTTGTCTGCTTTTATGTCTGTAGTTCTTTGTCATTGGTTGATGTGATCTGTAATTAATAACATTGATGTAAATATTGTCTGGCAGGTTTTTGTGGACTCTCTCACCGAGAAAGATTTGATCTTCATTCTCACCTCCATATATCCGGAATTCCCATCTGCCATGCTCCAAAGTATGGTCAGATTTAACAATCAGGTAATTAAAATTCATTTTTGTGATAGAATAAGATTTAATTTCTTTTTGTTCCCAGAAGACTCAACTGAGCAATTTGCTATTACAGGACATAAGTCAACCCTCAGATTATTTTGGACAAATTTTCATTTAGACAATTCTAATTCTTTGTGTGTGAATGTACAGCAATGCAACAATGAATGTGGGGTATAGTAAAATCTCCCCATGCATGTTGTAGAAGGCAATTCAGGGTTGATTGTGGGGTTTTTCTCTTGTATGTCCATCTGCTGTCAGGCTCTTTATGTGTCCTCAGAAGAAGGAAGATTTTGCTAGGAGAGGGAAGGAGGCAAGTAGTGGCCATGATCCATTTGTGTGCAGGGCATGACTTAAATATACTATCAGGGTCTCTTGCTACCTAGACTGACCAAATACTTTTGTACACAAAAGGCAGAAGGAAATCCTGGGTTGTTATCACAGTACATAGTTTTGGGCTTGATGGCCATTGTCAACCCATCACTACAAGAGTGGCCACGGTCACCTGGTATCAGTATACTTCCCGCCATTGCCTGCTGGTGATAGAGTTATTTCAAATGACTGTGGCATGCGACTGATGATACTCTAGGCACAGGAAAGTCATCTGTCTGTCAGAAGATAGTAGTCTGGTTGTTTTGATTATTTTACTTTCCTTTTCATCCACCTGGAGACATGAGCATTGGCTGCGAAGTTGAAGCCTTTAAAAAAAAAAAATCAACTATGGCCTCTAGATTCTCTAGAACTTAGTTACTAGTACCAGTGCTTTGACTCACAGCATAAGAAATGTTGATTTGTACAGAAGTGTAGACAGATCTGATAAGGATAGTAATGTGGAAGCTTATGTGTTGGTTGAACTGAGTGAAAATGATGACAAAGAAAGAAGGGACGAAGAAGTGGGTTCTAGATCTAGAGATGAGGGATGACGGTCAAAGCAGTTGAGGGACATGCTTGTGAATCCTTTTGTAGCAGAAACTGGGCCTCAGCCTTCATTACCTCCCATTGTCAGACCATTTGACTATTTTAGTTGATTATTGAAGAGGATTTTTACTCTTGTGGCTTTTCAAATTCATATGCCAGACAAAGGAAAGCAGAGAAGCCAAGTTGTGTAAGCCAATGGAAGGAATGTTTGCCAGGAAATATAAAACTATCTCTGTATAGAAATATGTTTTGACTAAATCAGATGCTCTAAATATCATTGGTGTTGGTCACTAGATGACCTGAAAATTCTTCCTCAGATAGCTGTTGCTAGTGCTAAGACCCAATATGAACACCTCCGTAAATGTTTCGATCTGAATCACATTGTGGGACAACAGTGTGACAAAACACAACCAGATTTTGAACCACTGATCAGAGTAAAACCATTGCTAGATATGGTGCTGAATAATTACAAAAGAAATTATCTACCTTCTTGGATGTGAGCATCATTGAAGCTATGACAGGTGGACTTCACTTCTTTCAGAATCATCGTCGTCATCACAAAGTTCCACATCTGTGGTCGTCAGACTGATCTGTCTCTTGACAAGTGGGCTAAGGTCGGTGGGCTTATTTGTCCATCTGTACAGATATGTCAGCTTCAGTCTTTTTCTGTCATGTCACCCATTTACTTTTCTCTGCAATATTAGTGTTTCCGGTTTAGTATGCCATTCAGTACATGAAAGCTTAACTCTGTCCCTGTTGAGTAAAGGCATGGTGTTGTACCAAGTCTAATACTGGATACCTGACAAATTTCTCCATTTATACTGGCAAATCACCAAGAATAAGCCAGCTTGGATAGGGATATACAAAGGTGCCTATCCAAATGGATTATCCGTATTTAGTACAGGAATCAAGGTAGAATATGGTTGCATGGCAAGGACATGAAAAAGTCCTGAAAATCGTGTGGTCAGTTCTTGAACTTAAACTTGTACTTTACAGCAATCCTGAATGCAGTCTCTCCTGAGTCTCTTTATTTAGTTACATTGAGCATAGGGTGATCTTTGAAGTTGTTGTCCAGTTTGTTTTGAAATCGTACGAAGACTGGTGGTAATTACATATTGCGGAAGCTTTTTCCATATGTCAACCACTCTTTGTGTGAAAAAGTATTTTCTAATGTCTAGTCTGCTCCTGTAATGTCTAGTCTGCTCCTGTGTTTAGTCTGCTCCTGTAATGTCTAGTCTGCTCCTGTAAGGTCTAGTCTGCTCCTGTAATATCTAGTCTGCTCCTGTAAGGTCTAGTCTGCTCCTGTAATGTCTGGTCTGCTCCTGTAAAGTCTAGTCTGCTCCTGTTGCTCCTGTAAGGTCTAGTCTGCTCCTGTAATGTCTAGTCTGCTCCTGTAAGGTCTAGTCTTCTCCTGTAATGTCTAGTCTGCTCCTGTAATGCCTAGTCTGCTCCTGTAATGTCTAGTCTGCTCCTGTAATGTCTAGTCTGCTCCTAGTCTGCTCCTGTAATGTCTAGCCGTTCCTGTAATGTCTAGTCTGCTCCTGGTATTGAATGATTTCAAGGAGGGATGTAGTATAATGATTAGGGTTGGTGGTGAGATGATTCAAGTAGTTCAAGAATATCTAGATCTAGACCCCAGTTCCATAAGGCCCATTCCGTAGCCCTTGGCTTAAGGTAATAAGGCCTGTTCCTTAGGCGGGCTTTTTATCTTGCCGCTTGGCTATTATTGGTATTATTATTACCTACTATTGATTCAGAGTTGTACTTAATTTAATTTTATGTCCTGTTTCAGTTATGGAGTGAAAAAAAAAATATAATACCAACGTTTTCGATAGAGTAGAAGATTTGGAACTATGTAATGTGTATGGCATCTGTGTGTGTGGTTTCTGTGTGTAAGAGAGAGAGACAGAGACAGACAAGCAGGCAGGCAGACAGAGTGAGACAGAGAGAGAGAGAAATTTATAAGTTGTGCAAACTCATATTGAGTGAGACAGTGCTAGGTCTTCAGAGAAGAAGATCCCCCTCAGGCGGGTGTTTTCACTTATCGTGTTTGTAGCGTGATCATAAAAGGCCTATTGTCACTTGTGATTGTCCACTGCAAGAGAATGCTTAAAATGGAAGGAGCTCCAGTGGTGAATAGATCAGTTAGTAAGGTTTTTTGACTGATGATAATTTTTGTGTTTGTGTGTGAATCATCTCTCCATTTAATTACCTTTTATTTGCGTGTACTTACTGACTTAAATATCCTTGTCTTGTTCAGTGACACATACAGCCAACACTTGGGGACTGTCAAAGTTTTCTGTCCATTTTCTGTCCATTGTTTTCTTGCTGGCCTTACCCCAAGTTCACCTACTCTGTCTCATCTCTCTCACTATAGGTCTTCACCACATTTTGATGGGGTGCCCTATCTCTCTTTGGCCCTGATGTGTACATCTTAAGGCAGTCTTTGGAAGTGTCTGGGGTTGCATTCTTCATTCTTATGTACCACTCAAGCCATCTCCATCTCCACCTCCTTTTTTTTTTTTTGTAAACTGTCGTTGATATCTGTTCTTTCCTGCCTTCTTAAGGAGATGGTGATTTGTACCTTTTGTTTCTCTAAAATATCTTGAGATTTTTGTTAAACATTTATTTCTGTCCGATTTTTCCATGATTCAGCTCCCTATAACATAACTGACAGGACATTACTGTTGAAGATTTTGTTTTTGGTTTTTGCAGGTATTAGGATTGACTTTTCTAATTTGTTCAGTATTCTAAAGGCTTTTGTAGCCTTTGTTAGTCTTTCATTTATATCGGTTTGGGGCTATTATTATCTGCATTGTCTGTATTGTTTATCTTAAATGCTTCTATTCCCTTTAGCAACTTCTATTTCTCATCTGTAAACCTTTTTCTTCTTCTTCTTCTTTTTTTTTTTTCTCTCTTGCTTTTACTTAGTTTGTAGTCTTGCTTTTTCCATTGTTGATGAGATGACCTAATTGAGTTAAACTCAAAAAATTGAGTGCTGGAACACCAAACAAATAACACAAACCATTGTGAGAGACATTTTCCATCTCCATTGAGATGTCATGATTAAATTGAATAAAAAAAGATAACATATCATCAATCTAGTAAAAACTTGTTGTCCAATTGTGTGTAATTGTTTAGATTCAGACATGTTTTAGTTTCCTTAACATTCCTTTAGCTCCCTTAAAACATACTTTAGAAGGTGTAGCTTCTTTCCATCTTTCAATTCTGGGACTTAGGTTTAGTAGTGTAAATAAGCTTACGGCATATTTCTATGGATTGGTATTTTAATGGTCACCTGATACTAAGAACTGAGTGTTTTTCTTTTGAACATTTTTTTGAAAATAATTTCTTGTCTTAATGATAATTTTATGTTAAGATGTGTTCAGAGAAGAAAAAAGATTTTTGTATTTGTATTGTCAGGTTTTACCTATCATCATTGAGAATTCTGCTGGCTTTGTTTAATGTTCATTGATTTTTAAGGAAATATATTTTTTTTGAAAACCGTACATGTCTCCTTCTTAAAAAAAAAACAGAACATACAGGTACATGAAAAGACATCTGAAACCCTACATCATCCACCATTCTTTTTCTTTGTTTTTGAATATCATACATTTTCTGTCAAACCATATTTGTCTCTCTCTGTGAAAAAAACCCAACAACAAACAAAAAAATCACCCCCAAAGCATGTAATAAAACTTCTCCTTTATCCAGCTCCATTCATGATCCAATGTTCTTAAATCCCACAGATTTTCCACCAAACCATGCTGGAACGCCTATGGGGAGTTAAAGGGTCACCTTGGGAATTCAACCTTAGGGATCTCTTTCGATGGTGTGACTTGATGAGAGCCAATCAGGTAAAAAATTGGCCACACACCGCCCTCATATAGTAAACTGAAAAGAAATGAAACATGCAAACCTACTTTGTATGCTCTAATGGAATAAGGTGCTAAAATAATGATACGGAATGGCTTTAGTTTATATATTTTTTGTTTGTTTGTTTTTTAAAAGATGGTAAAATCTTCATCTCCGTTTGGCTCATATTAAATGTACTTGATATTAAAAGTACGTTAAACTGCATCCGTCGGACAATCAGCGACAATCCCGTCAATTTATCTTGATGAGGAGGGTAGTGGAACCCGTGGGATTAAAAATAAGACCTGCAAAGGGCGGATGATCCTAATCAGGACAATGGCCACCCACAGACCCCCACTGCCTTGTGGGTTAGTTGTAAAAC
>JAOYNN010163471.1:0-11091 GCA_025770095.1 Goniobranchus kuniei
AGAGGGGGTATTAGAGATTGTGGGTGCATGAGTGAGTGAGTGAGGTTGTTAAGAATTATATGTGTCTGAGTGAGAGAGTGAGTGTATTAGAGATTGTGTGTGTGAGTGAGAGTATGTGTGTTTTAGTGAGTGAGTGTGTAAGCGATTGTGTGTGAGTTAGTGAGTGTATTAAAGGTTTTCTGTGTATGAATGAGTGAGTGAGTATTAGAGATTGAGTGTGCCTGAGTGAGTGAGTATTATATAGAGATTGTGTTTGTATGAGTGAGTGAGTGGGTTTATCAGAGATTGTGTGTTTAATAGTGAGTGATTGTATTATAGATTGTGTGGATTAGTGAGTTAATGAAGGTATGAGAGATTTTTGTGTTTGTGAGTGAATGAGTGTGTTAGAGATTTTGCATGTATGAGTGAGCGGTTGTATTAGAGGTTTTGTGTGTATCAGTGAGTGAGTGAGTGTTTAGAGATTTTTGTGCGTATGAGTGACTGAATGTATTAGAGAATTTGTGTGTATTAATGAATGAGTCATTGAGTGTATCAGAGATTTTTGTGAATGAGTCAGTGGTATGTACTTCTGAGGATCATTGTGATTGTCTGTGAGCAGGAGGTGAAAGTGAGAAAATTAGGGTGATGGAACTGAATTATCAAGTTACTCTCTAAGCTCTAATATTTAGACGTAATAGTACGTTATATGTTCTTGTGTAATACTTTACCATTTTCATCAGTTTTTCAAGTCACGTTACGCAGCACTCGAATGCGTTCCATATTTTATTTTTGAAAAGTTGGCAACTATGAATAGGATTTTTTGAGAAGTGCTGGAACCTGTAGTAAAAGTAATGCTCTGAAATATGAATATTTAGGTCAGCTTAGTTTGATATATCATCTCCATGTAAGTCACAATGGCTGTCTTATTCAGTCTGATTAAGAATTAATATTGAAAAATTTATTAAGATGTGAGGAAAACTACATTTCATATTAACTCCCATACACCCTGCTGTCTGTTGGGGCTGACTACCTTGGAAGAGGATAACGTTTGCTCAAATTTGGCAGGGCTGGGTTCTTTTATTTCTGAGAAATAAGTTTGGATAGTCAAAACAAAACAAAAGAAAAACAACAAAAAACAAATCAAAACAACAAAAACTGATGGAGTTGAAAATAAAGGATCTCTTACATTCTGATAACTTCATGCATGTTTATTCTGTAACTTGTTTTTGAAAATTATTTTTAAACATAGAAGTGGTTTTCCATTCATATTTTAAGAAAGAGGAATGCAATCGAACTCGAACTGATTATAAGAAAATATAAAACTTTGTTAGTTTTTTAAATTACCAATATATTCTGTTTCTCTTGTTTTCATTTCTTGAACCGGTGTGTTGTAAGGGCATGCATTGCATCAGTGCTGAAACAGTCACTTTCTTGTAAAGGCTTCATCTCTTGCAATTGAATTTAGCAAAGGAAAAGAAAAGATACACTGTATAGAGAACTTTGAAATTAAGTCAGAGTATGATGATTAGTTCTATGACTAGAACTCTCGACCTGAGCCTACAGAGTATTTCTCTGGACAATCTACAGTGAAACGGCACAAAATAATTAAATCCAAATGTTCAGCAGCTAACATTGTAGATTTTGTAATTATTTTTCTCATATGGTAACTAAAATCTCTTTGCATAGGAAGTCTTAGTACAATCCCTGTGTCAGAATACTGTAGTGCATGTCATATAATTCCTCTGGCTGGCCCATGCAAAGGAAATGTCATTGAACGGCTACCGGGTAATCTCTTCTGATTGGCAGGGCTTAGCTTTCTCATCTTTCTCAAATTTAGTACTTTCTTCTTTTCCATTCTGTTCCAAGGATTGGGGGTGGGAGAAGGATTTACTCTTCTCAATCATATCTGTTTTGTAAAATGGGTCAAACTTTTAAACATCTGACTTCTTGATTCTTAGAATTGCCATACATTATTAGAAAGAATTATATTACTACTTAAGTAGAATTTTCATTTCTGTGCTTGAGATTTTGGGCAAAAAGAAGAGAGTACTGATGTAAGAGAATTGAGCATCATTTAATGATGCCTTCGGGGTAAATTACTTAAATCTAGCAAAAGTTCCCACTGGTCCAGCCATCTTCAAATTCCCATGAACTGCCCTATAGCGAAAGATTCAACTTGTGTGGTCATCTATAAATTCACATCAACAGCCCCATAGCAAAAGTTTTTACTAGTCTAGCCATCTATAAATTCACATCAACAGTCCCATAGCGAAAGTTTCCACTAGTCCTGCCATCCATAAGTTCACATCAACACCCCCATAGCGAAAGTTTCCACTAGTCCTGCCATCTGTAAGTTCACATCAACAGCCCCATAGCGAAAGTTTCTTCTAGTCTAGCCATCTATAAGTTCACATCAACAGCCCCATAGCGAAAGTTTCTTCTAGTCTAGCCATCTACAAATTCACATCAACAGTCCAATAGCAAAAGTTTCCACTATTCTGGCCATCTATAAATTCACATCAACAGTCCCATAGCAAAAGTTTCCTCTAGTCTGACCATCTATGAATTCACATCAACAGTCCCATAGCAAAATTTTCCACTAGTCTGGCCATCTATAAATTCACATCAACAGTCCCATAGCAAAATTTTCCACTAGTCTGACCATCTATGAATTCACATCAACAGTCCCATAGCAAAATTTTCCTCTAGTCTGACCATCTATAAATTCACATCAACAGTCCCATAGCAAAAGTTTCCACTAGTCTGGCCATTTATAAAGTCACATCCAAACCTATAAATTTTTAGCCATTTGTCAGATTTCTGCCAAAGTTGACTTCATCTGCCATTAAAAAAGACAGGACAAACAGCATTAAAACCCGACAAACAAAAAATGCAAACCGATGATGATTTCTCCGATTTAGCCTTCTGCCTACCCACTACACTAATAATTATACTGGTCTCACTACCACCCCTCACCTATAATAATTAGTATTAGGCCTCTAGGCTTATAGGCTAAATGAGTCTGTACACCGCGCTCAGCAGTCAGTCCCCACTCGCTAGGCGAAGTTGTGTGGTATAATCTGCAGCCAGCTCTCATCACCCTCATGCCAGGCTAGGGTATCTGGACGGCACTTTAGCTCACCGTCACACAACCAACACACACGATGTGTAACGCATACGATTCACTAAAATGTCTTCGCACACTGATGTCACAAACTATATCTCAGTTAACATTGTTCAGACTTTCTTCTGCTGCCTCCAATGATTCTTTGTAAATCTTTTTTTGAAGAGACTTGGAAATTGGCGACTGCGATTAATTACTTTCAGTGCGTGAAAACGTGTAGTGCTTTTGAAGCCACCGAAATAAACCTCCTCAGTTCATCTAGTTTCGATTTTGCCTAGGCCGAGTAGTATTGGTTTAGGCTGAGGCGGCCCAGTCTTGACTTGCTCTAATGTTATAAATCTACTACGTTTGCCATTTCAAAAATTGTAGAAATTCCCACCAGCGACTTCCCTAGTTATGATCTAGAGCTGAATCAAGTTATAGCTCTGAGTTCTAGTTCAGGAGTCAAGTGTTTTTGTGTGTGTTTTTTTAATAAAAAAATATTAGTAGCTATTTGCTCTAGTTCTAGTTCTCTTCTAGTTACTTGGTAGTAATGATAATTATTGACATTCTTAGAGTGCCTATTCTTGAATAAAAATACAAGCTCTAGGCTTCTTGTCATGAGCAGTTGTATATCATATAGGGTAATTTCAAAATTAATTAATATTTCTTATAGTAGGCTACAGATCGTCGTGCCCTTCTTTTTTTGCGTAAGTGAAAAATTGGCCATTTTTGGTTTTTCATCTATTCCTGTGTAAAATTTTATGGCGCGTCAAATGGTGGTGTCTGTTTTTAGCTACACCAAACCGTTTTGCATTATCTGAAGGAAATCAAAATGTATATACAGTCCCATAGCAAAAGTTTCCATTAGTCTCGCCACCTATGAATTCACATCAACAGTCCCATAGCGAAAGTTTCCACTAGTCTGGCCATCTGTAAATTCACATCAGCAGTCCCATAGCAAAAGTTTCCATTAGTCTGGCCACCTACGAATTCACATCAACAGTCCCATAGCAAAAGTTTCCACTAGTCTGGCCATCTGTAAATTCACATCAGCAGTCTGATAGCAAAAGTTTCCACTAGTCTGGCTATCTATGAATTCACATTGTCAGTCAGATAGCAAAAGTTTCCACTTGGCTGGCCATCTATAAATTCACATCAACAGTCCCATAGCAAAATTTTCCACTAGTTTTGACATCTATAAATTCCCATCATCAGTCCGATAGCAAAAGTTTCGACTAGTCTGGCTATCTGTGAATTCACATCAACAACCCCATGTATCTCCCTGTATGTTCTTTCTATATGTTTTTAGCCAGTGTTGTGATACACTCACCTCATTTATTATGCAGTGAGATCCATGTAATGCTCATTAAGCCTACAGGAGCAACAGCACAAAAAATAGGACTTTAAATGACATAAATAGAGCAAGCAGCATGTATAGTGAGATGGCATTACGCATGGCGTCTCTTTCTGCCCTAAGCCTAGTTACCTGTCAGCCAAATGTTACATATGATGATATCCAGTAAACCTAACATATTTTCCTATAGCTCTGTGATGTCATTGATCTATTATCACTTTGAAGGCATGACAATGTACCAAATAGTTCAACCTTCTGTTGTTTTTTTATCATTCGAAAATGATGCCTTTTTTTTAACACCTCTGCCTTATATATTTTATGTTCTAAGGTAAAACTTTAGTTACTTTTATTTTTTTGGAAAGATGGTTCTGCTTTCTCAAAACTTTGGTTGCACTTGTTCCTGTATTATATTGTAGTACAACTTTTGCTAGCTCATTTCAAGCATATTACATAAATTAATATTAGAGTTTTTTTCTTTCAGATAGGATAGAGCTTGAATAGAAATTTCCTTTCTGACAGTACGTCTATTTCTTTGTCAGTGTTCCACATAACCAAAGGAAAACCAAGATGAAACAAGTGGAATCTAAAGTTTTGAAAAGTTTCATAAATTTTTTGTATTGCTGTTTTAAGTTATGAAATTACCCATTTTAAGTTGGTGTCCATCTGCCACATCTCTTTTAGCCAAACTCTTTTCTTCAATTTTTTATGCTTTTCCTATTTCGTTTTCTTTTTTGAATGTTTTTTAAAAAAAAATTTCTTTAGCTTAGTTGAAATCACTGTTCAGCTTGCCATTTGAATCAATTTCATTTTGCCAGTTGTGGGCTCTCCAAGACGCACCGTTATCTGTATAGTGGCATTCAGTTGTCCCGGTGAGTGTTACACCCTCCCTCTATGTGGCTATTTTCATGTGAAGTCATACCATTGTGCTCATCCTCCATCTATATTCACAACATATCCTCTGTTGCGTCTGCCATCTGTGTTGGTAAACAGCAGCTTTATTGGATGAAAAAGCTTATCCCCCAGTCAACATTTCTGAGCACCGATGCACAGTCAGCCCAACCTTTCTTTTGCATTGGAGCCTTACACCATATCTATACTCCTGGATCACTGCTGTGGAAGTCACACCACTTACCATTAGATGTTTCTTTAAAGGCTTTTTGTTGTTGGTTTACATTGTTTATCTGCAACCCATATAAACCCTCTCTTATTCATGTAGACTCATTTTTCACCTTTCTTGATTACTTAAAAGGAACAGCGAACACAAAAAAAAAAGTTCTGGATCAGTCTCTTCCGGAGAGTTAGTGGGAGAGGATTTTTTAAAATGTATGCAATGTTTTATGGAAAAGATTCATAAAAACCATTAGATGTTATCTATTTTGTGAATTTGATACACATATTAAATATTGCAGTTTTTGAGCAGATCAAGTGATTGTTCATTTATAAGAAATTTTATAGGTATGTTGCATTCTCTACCTTGTTTAATATTGGCATTGTTGCACTTTTTTTTTTTAGACTTATGCCTACTGTATTTGGGGTTAGGCACCATGTAGGCAATATCAATTAGTGGTATTCAAATGCCGACTAATTGTTTTACTTGCAACATGACCTAGGATTGGTGTTTTGAATATGCTATCAATTTCATTAGAACAGTCAAAGAATAAATTATATGGCCTCTTTTTAAAAATTACTTACCTTTGTAAAGTCTTTAAAAGAAAAAATAAATTCCAAAATAGACAATGAAGTTGGCACACATTGCCTGATAAGATGTACAAAGAAAAAAGTCCAAAGGGGCTAAATTTTAGGCCTCTTGCTGAATCTTTCCCTCATAAATAGGTCTGTCTGTGAACAAGTATGACATTTTCATTCCATCACAGTACTTCACTTTAAATGTCACAATTAGAAATTGCAATGTTTAAAAATATTTTTGTTGATTTACTGGTTTCTGTTGAATGGGTTTGTTTTTTTTGCTTGTACTCTTTTCCTCTTCTGGTGAGTGGTCGGCATTTGATTAACCTAAATATTTTTCTTCCCTTCTCCCTGATTTCACTTATATTTGACTACAAAGTGTTGGTTTTTACATAAATGGAATACTTTGACATTGCTTCTTTTTCCCTCTTAATCAGTGCCTGCCTCCGTTTCAGATTTCTGAATAGATGTATTCTAAACATAAAACACACTAATGTTGATGGGCTTGAATTTTTTTTCTCCTTTCATTTACAGAGTCCACTCAGACCCATCCTTACATATGAATGCAATGGGAAATGCTGCTAATAAAAACTACCCACCCGTCACTCCTCCATCTCATCGTCGAAGTAAGTGCTTCTATGATAATTTTTCGAAGTTGCTCTTTACAGTGATATACCTTCTTCATTTTTAGTGCCGGGATGTGTTTTAAGATTTTATTTTGTATATCTACTCGTTGATTGCATCCCAACAATGAAAGTCCTTAAATGTGGTGAAGCTTTTTTGTCTAGAATAATAATAGTAGAATGCTGTATAATGTACAATGTGATATTCAATATTTATGGTGTACAATAATATCTTTCTTACCTTCAAGAATGGTGGGGTGTGGGTCCTGAGGGTAATTTTTTTCCCTAGCTGAGTCAAGACAATTTTGACCTCTAACTCACCAGGCTAGAATTAGCAGATAAAAAGTTCTGAATAAAAACATTTTGCATTATTGTTGGCATGGATATGCCACCATCTTGAATTTTCACCCTCAGAATTTTGAATTATTCAAGTTCTGTAGGCTCCACTATCAGTCAGTACTACCTATTGAGTAAAGAAAAGTTAGTCCCGAACCCATGACTGAATATAGGGGAATTTGGGGTGGGGCCCTAATAATACTAGGCATACGGCATAATGTGGTTGTTTGCCATTGCTTTCCACGCCGACTTTTCCTCCGCCAAGTCTAGAAAGATCTAGCTACCCATTTATACTGCTGCGTGAACAGGGGGCCCCGGAAAAAAAACTCTGCCCAGCTGGGGGTCGAACTCGGGCCACCTCGCATGGCAGTCAGCCGCTCTACCAACTGAGCTACTGGGCCACCACATAGTAAGAAAGGCTAAGTACATGCTCTTTAGACATCATCTACATTTTGTCTGTTGGACTTTTTTCTAAATCCAACAGAAGCTCTGTAAATATTGGAAAAGTCCTTTAATCACACATTTTCCTCCTTAAAGATTTTTTTTTTCAAATAAAAGAAAAGACAAAAAAAAATACCTACTGACGAAACTGTAACAATCTGTGCAGATCATGCATGCCAAATTTTGTTGCAATCCAAGGGTAGTTAAAGAGAAAATAGATTTTTATTACAAAAAAGTTACGTAATGAGAAAATTGAATTTGAAGATTCCAGAATATGAAGCATGCTATAGATTTGTTAAAAAATTCCCCAAATACTTCAAAACATGCTATCTTGGTGAGCTGGACCATCCTCCTCAGCCTCCTTTTCATGTCTGGCATTTTCTTTGGCATCTGAATGTGTCTTCCCTCTCAGTTTCCCCCTCTGGACGAACCTCAGATGCTCTTAGTAAGAAACAAAACATGCTCAGCTGCTACTGTTTTTGTTTCTGCATGGTACGTGACCTTTTCGAAACCAATTGGGGGGCTTTATTGCTATTTATCGGCTTGACTTACGTCCCCTTGTAGTTAACCAATGACTTCAGCTTGTGTGAGACACACCCTGCATCGTGACACCTTCCGCTAAAACCCAAGTACACTCACGGTCAGTTGGCATCGATACCTCAGTTTTGAGGGAGAGATTGATGGGAAAACATAGTCATTTCAGGTTACCTTATCAGACCTGTAAATTATTAGCCAATTGTCAGATTTCCGCCAAGGTTGACTTCGTCTGCCATTAAGTAATATTTTTTTTTAAAAAGGACAAGCAGCATCAAAACCCAACAAACAAAAAAATGCAAACCGACGACAATTTCTCCTATTTTAGCCTATGGCCTACCCACTACACTCACTACCGCCCCTTCCCTATATTATTAGGCTTATAGGCTAAACGAGTCCACACTCAGCCGTCAGCCCCCACTAGCTAGGCGAAGCGAGTCTGCCAGCTGAGCTCTCATCACCTTCATGCTAGGCTTGGGTGTCTTAGCTCACCGTCACACAACCAACACACGCAATGTGTGTCGCATACGTTTTACTAGAATGTCTTCGCACGCTGACATCACAAACTATCTCTGATAACGTTCAGACTTCCTTCTGCCGACTCCTATGATTCTTTGTAAATCGCTGAAGAGAGCCAGAAATTGGCGATAGTTATAAATTAATTTCAGTGCGGGAACACAGGAAATGTTTTTTAAGCCACCAAAATAAACCTCACTAGTTTCGATTTTGCCAAGGCCGAGTAGTTTCAGTTTAGGCCGAGGCACTCACTCTTGACTTGCTCTACTGTTATAAATCGACTACACATTTGACATTTCAAAAATTGTAAATCAAAATTTGCTTTCAGCAGGTGTGTAATTCTTTATTACAATTGTAAGAGAAGAAACATGTACATTCTTCCCCGTGTTTTATTCCCACCAGCGACTTCCCTAGTTATGATTGAGAGCTGAATCTAGTTAGCTCTGGGGCCTAGTTCTAGTCTAGATAGATCTCTTGGATTGTCGAGATAAGTTGTTTTGTTGTTTTTTTTAAATAGAAATTATATATAGCTATTTGATCTAGTTCTCTTCCCGCATTCTTAGTTGGTAGCAGTAATAAAAATAATAATTGACATTTTTAGAGTGCCTATTATTGAGTAAAAATACCAGCTCTAGGCTTCTTGTCATGAGCAGCTGTATATGTATATCATGTAGGATAATTGCATAAGTAATATTTGTAACAGTAGGCTTTTTTGGTCATGCCTACTACGCTGGTGGGGGTGGGGGGTTCAGACAATTGTGTCATAGGCTGTTTACAGGTCTGCTTTACACCCCTTGGCCTCTGGATTGGTGACAGAATTCTTAAACAAACCTCAAGTTTTCATGAATGTAACACAGTTTGAGGCATTTGAAGAAGTGTATCTTATTCAATGATGGTTGAAACTTAAAAAGCCTCATATAAAAAAATCGCAATGTTGATGCCAAAACTCGATCTTCAGGATTAGCTTACCCCATCCTTAAGAATCCCAATGAGTATGGGAAAATCAGTAACTCTTAAGATCTATCGGTAACATTCTTGCTTTATTATAGCTTCTTAATGGAATGGCAGAAGGAGTACTTTCATAGATGATAATAAAGCATGGTAATTACTATTACAAGGCATGTCATTATCAGTGGAGTTAAAAGAGGCTTCATTTTTACAACTTCTCGCTGGATACCTATGGTGGTGTGTTTTGTTTTTGTTTTGTCTTGTTTTTTGGTTTCTTTGGGTTTTTTTATTTCATTTTTGTTATTATTTTTGTTTTTGTCATGTGTTTTGTTTTCGTTGTTTGTTTGTTTTTTGTGCACAGAAGTGATAGGTTTTTCATAACATGAAAGCTATAAATGTTACATGGGATTTTTCCACAAAAAACATTCCTTTTTATACATTCGAAAGCTCTTATGAAATGTTCTGTTATTTAAACTTAAATTCTCATTTGTTGTTTTGTCTTTGCTTTTATTTCAGTCATAGAAATGGTAGGAGAAAATGCTGGGGACCACCTGCAGATGAACTACTGGGATTCCAAGAAGATGGGTGGACCATCACGACCTAAATCCTGTGAAGTTCCAAATATCAAGTAAGAAAGAACTTAGGAATCGGAGGTTAAAATATTACATGCATTTTCTCAAGTTTTAGTTGTTTGATGATTCTTTTTTAGTTCGGATCGTAATAGACTCAAATCTACAAGTAAGCATAGAAGTATTATTTTAACTTCGTTAGCAAATTGAGACTTATCTTTAAATCATGTGAATTCTTGGTGCAGCTTTGTAGAATGATTTACAATATTGTCTCAGAGGCATTAAATGGATCCAAAAGAGACAAAATATAATGTTGATCCAAAAGAGACAAAATATAATGTTGGAAATCATCATTATAGGCAGATTTCAGAAATTTGGATATCCTCATAACCTCACCGGTGCCGATTTTCCAGATAAATCCAGGAATCCAGATTTTTAAAAGTCTCCAAATTTGACCCGACTTCAGGCCGATCATTGCTAATTTTGTTCCGGATGATCAGCCGTAGCCTACGTTGACACCACTAGAAGTTTTTTTCGAACTGATCAGAAATCCATCATCAAGGGTTCCCGCGGCCTCCTTATTTTCAAGGAGCTCCTTGACACCTTGAATTTGATTTTTACCCCAAATCTCCTTGAAAACTCCTTGAATTTTGAATTTGGCCTAAATCTCCTTGAATCCTCCTTGAATTTTACTTTGGTCAGAAAAAATTTGTGGAAAAACCGGCAAGACCGCGAGTTCGGAAAAATCAATAGCGAGGCGTGAGTGCAGCGGGCCGCCAGTTTTGGGCATGGGTGCAAGTTTGTCGGCTGTTGGCATGTGGTGGGCAGTTCAAATGACAAGACCTGCTTCAACGGCTTGCTGTCGGTAATTGGGCATCTTGCTGGCTTACTGCAGAAAACTGCAGCCTTGGCTTTAGGTTTATGTGTGTGTGTGTGTGTGTGAGAGAGAGAGAGAGAGAGAGAGAGAGAGAGAGAGAGAGAGAGAGAGAGAGAGAGAGA
>JAOYNN010163582.1:0-11091 GCA_025770095.1 Goniobranchus kuniei
TGACAACTGCCACCTTTAAGCTAATTGGCATTTCCGAAGATTGTAAACTACTATTTACAATGGATGTAATGGCTGGCATAAGTTCGTCTGCACACTTAATAACTAACCACACTGGAACCGCATCTAATAAACAGGTCTTATTTGGTAGTGCTTTCAGATGATTAAAATTAGGATCCCACAAGACTCACCTCCACTAGTTAACCCCTCAGGTCTCTTGCAGAAACAATCAGAATACTCACAAAATAGAAAATATCAACAAACAATCTCCTGTAATACTGGAATAAGAACACAAACAGCGGAGCTGGGACAGATGTTTCAACACTGAGACGAACCGTTCTGCTCATGCAAGTTATAAAATTGAATGAAAGGAAAATGGCATTGCACTTTCATGATCTGTTGGATCATTGCATAGAACTTACAAATATGGATTAACACTTCCCCACGGTCATTTGATTGTGAAAAATGTTTTTTGGTGTCGTTTGTTTTGGGGGTTTTGTTTTGTTTTCTAGTTTTCCTCCTCCATTTGTAGTTTGAATTTTTAAATTTGCTCCAATGGACAAAAGTTTATTTTTCTTCATACATATCATCCCTGTAAGTCTCTAAATGCTTAACCCTTAACGTCCTCAACCACTTGTAACCTCTGGTATCAAATGTCCTGAACCTCTTGACAACCACTTGTGACTTTTGCCTTCATTTATTGTTTATTATTGCCATTATAAACCAGAAATAACCTTTTTACTCGATACAGGAGAAAGTAAAAATAACATCCGATAAGTCCCACATCGCTGTATTGACTAGAATTTGAGAAAATGAGTCGAAATCTCAATCAACCTGGCCTCAGGGGGAGAAATTAGTGAGGCTCGTTTGATAATGAGGTGTTGAGTGATGTAGAGATTGATGAATCGGACGTAGATATAGTTTTTGATGAAGAGGAATTTCATGATTCCCAGTCTGATGAAAGAGAAGGTGGAGATTGAAATAGACCTCGATCTAGGCCCACCAGATCTACATTGAGTCATTTACCGCATGACTCAGGTGATAGTCGATCAGCTGAATTTGATGCCACGCCCACTGAAATCTCTTACGCTTATAGGTAAGTAAATGCAATTTTACTCACTTTCAAGGTCATGGTACTCATCTTCAAGGTCACCTTCAATAAATCCTTGGATACAAAAAAATATACATATTTTATTCACCTGTTCACTCTGAAAATTTCATGTTGATAAAGCCAAATTTGACGAAATGGCAGCAAAATATAAAAACGTGTCATTTAGGTGGGATTTTTTTTTTCAAATTATTTCAGGACAATAGGGAAAAATTCAGGAGATTAAGGGTTAAAAGATCAGCCATGTACATGTACTGCACGAGATTTAACCAGCATAAGGTATTGGAATTGAATGCCTTTTTTAGAGTGTTCAAATAACAAAAATATTGCATTCTGTGGTTGTGCTGTTCAAATACATACAATCCCGTGTACGGTCGTAACACATAACATTCCACTTAGTTATCTGGTTTTCGACTTCTCCACTTTCATAATGCAAAATAAGACTCCGAGAATTCCAGTTGAATGGAAGCCACAAGTACAATATTTATTTGTTCAAACACAGATTGACATGAAAGCAGGATTAAATCAAATTGTGAACAAATAAATGTGTTGACAGACAAATTCTAATTATTTCATGTATGACTATTTTCATAGCAGATTATTCTCATGCCAAATAAAGTCAACTTACTGTGGCCACCTTTTTTACTTGGTAGGTAATGCAATGCAAGGACAAACGTTATCAACATTATTGTGGTGTAATAATTGAGTGGAAGATGTTTCATAATTTATCATCCCTGTAAGTCTCATGGCTTTTTCAGCGTTGACTAGAATGAGTATCCTCCCACCTACTCTATAATTTGTTAGTCTCAAAACATGTAAGTCGATAGATTGTTATAGAAGTGGTGGGGGACACTCATTCTAGTCAAATAAAGCCAAAACATCTTGACCCAATTTTTGACTAAGGTGTTTAGAGACTCAAGGGGGTGTATCAGATATCATCAGATATCTGAAACTTTAAAACTAAATCCCTTACCTTCTCCATGATCAAGGAGATCTTAAGATTGTGACAGGAGATGTGAAAGGAAATAATGCTTTCCATCTTCATATATATACTAATATTTTTATTATCATCATCATCATCACTTGTCTGCAGTAGAAAACAAATCATTTGCATACAATAAAGTACAGGAAAACAAAAAAGAAACTGCAAATAAGGAACCAAAGTCAATACTCGAAGTTACAGTGCAACCTGACTATAACGACATTGTTAGGACCAAAAACAAATGTCGTTATAGTGAGAGGAAACCTTTTTCCCTCTATTCATCCAGGATTGAAAACATAGAGCTAGCTATAACTTGCTTGAAAATTTGTCACTCCTGGTTTGTTGGCAAATATCTTTGCCTGCTCCATAGTCGGGCCCGGTATAAAATATTTAGTACTGATAGAAAGAAGGGGGCGGAGGCAGAAAGGGGGGAGGGAGAGGAAGAGAGACTCATCAATGCAATAACAGGACTAGGCCTATGTATTCCCGTAACCTTGGCACACAGTGGCGCAGGTAGGTGACCTCCATACGATCCCTGATGCATCGGGTGGCCCTCGCCTTGACTAAAACACGGTTCCTATGATGCCGTGTTCCCTTCAACTTGGTAGGAATTGATATCGTGATAGCGGGTCAATAGCACTGTCTCTTATACTTATACCCGACAAGCAAACCCAAGGGGAGTGAATATCATTGGTCGGCCAGTCAAACTTTTTCATCGGACCAGAATTATTGTATTCACTGTCAATTTGATGGTGCTAATTCCCACCATATTGATGTCGCTATACATGGTTTTTCCTAAAATCAAGTCATTATAGTGAGCTTTTTATTACTAATGATATATAAGTTTATATATAAGGAAAAAATCGGGATCTGAGCATACATAGAATATCGTTATAGACAGGCTGCACTGTATATATATCCATCTTGATACAAACCATCTTTTCAAAATTGTATTTAAATATTGTCATGGTGTTGCCAACATAAACTATCTTTATTTATTTTATGTATTTAATTTTGTTAATGGAGAACCCATAGTGATGACATTCTATTTAAGCTTGAGTCCTGAGTTAGGCCATATTGGAAGCACCATGTCGATATTCAGCTACACTTTCCCTATAAATACAAACAAGAAACCCACAATGCTTGCAGACTATTAATCATTGATGTAATATAAATGAAGTAATATCAAAGTAATGTAAGAAGTACAGCTTTATTCCTAATTATCTCTCTACGTTACATAAGAAAAATATTTAGTCTTTTGTTTAAAACTGCATTTATTAGACCGGTACAAAAAATGGCAATAGCCCTGCTGACAAAGATAGTTTTTTGTTTGCTTGAAGAAGCTGTGGGGCAGCATGACAGCCATACCATGTTGTAGGTGCGCACAGGAAAAATCATCATCCACATTCTTTATGTTATGTTCTGTTTAAGCATCACATTAACCAAATCAAACATTCACTCTGTAGATCAAAACCAGGCTGAATTTGCAATGTCACCAATGTCACTGCTAGTTAGGTTTACTATTTAGAAACAAACACCCACCAGTGTGAAACAGAACCAAAGGGGTCCTTTTTTAAAAATGATTGCTTTAAGTTTGTAATCTCTGAAAGAACATTTATTAAAAGATGGGAATTACAAAACTCACACCAAAAAAAAAATTTTTTTTTTACTAGGAAGTAAGTACGACTCCACATAAATCTTGAGATGAACTTCACCAATTGTTTATTTAGGTGTATCTCGCTTACTCATCCTTATAGTGCCGGCTTGTGAAAAATTTGATTTTGGAATATTGTTTTCTGCTCCTTAATCCTTTAGTGGACAGGTCAGCCAAACTCAGCTGCAATTTTTTCTCCCCTGAGAGCCTAAGTCGGCCGCCCTTTGAACTGTCAGCTCGGCCCATCCAGGCCGTTGATGCCCACTTTCCTTTCACTCCCCATTTTCATAGAAAACGTTCTACAGCTGGTATTTAAAATAGTGATCTCATCCAAAGAGATTCTGTGATGTTTTAACCAAGTTAAACTTTTATGTAATACATATGTGTCATTGTGATCATTTTTCATGAGTGACTGTGCACTTCAATAAGGATTTAGATAAATTTCTGGAAACAAATGGAGAAAATAATCAAGACCGGTTTTGAATCATTTAAAAACAATATATTTGTGTCATGTTTCCTTTGAATTAAGGTTTAATTGCTCTCTCATTGCCTCTATTTTTTTTTTTTTTTTTAGCAAAGAAGACACATGCACTACACATTTTCATAGAAAACTTATAAATAAGGTTAAAAAAAAAATTATAAGTACAATTGTTTGCGAATACACATAAAATTACAATTCAAGGACACGAATGTAAAATTCCAAGTCAATATCTCCAATGATAATGAAGTTAGAGCTAATTTATGAAACAACCCTCTAAACCGTCAGTAAGGCGAGAAAATATAAACACAGTGGGCAGGCCAAGCCTGCAGGAAGATGAACTTTTGGCTGAGACTCCGCTGACCTAATTTTGACCACAAAAGGGTTAACTCTAGGTAGAATTGAATGTACTGGTAACAGACAATAAATTCAGAGGTCCCAGTTGTAGGCTGCCCATGTCTACAAACACGTGACAATTGAAAAAATTATAGAAAAATAGTCTGAAAACACCCACCAGGGCAACATTCATTCCTACCATTCCTTCCATCTCTTCCTTCAGAACTCTCTGAGAGTACGGCTTGTGTTTGTCAGGAAGGACATCTGACACAAGAACCTTGCCATTCACCCATACAATTCACTGCACTGGTCTGATGGCCTTCTGGTAGAGCGACCACCTTGAAACAAGTAGGTCTCAGGTTCGATTCCCAGCTGAGTAATATCCCAAACTTGGAAATTTGCCACTTAGTAACTGTCATGCTTATCATTATGAGAACAGTCCTAAGACTGGTCAGCCAGGTGTCAGTAAACCTCATCTTTTTATATATTTCTACATATTAGATTCTATACTGTGACTAGAGGAGTCATTGAGTTTTAAAATACCTTATGACTCATGTATGGCAACACTTAAAGTAAGTAAAAGTAAAGTTGGTACCGAACCCATAACTGAGTATAGGGGAATTAGGGGTAGAGCCCTAACTATACTAGGCATACGGTATAATGTGGTAGTTTGCCACTGCTTTCCATGCTGACTTTACTTCCGCCAAGACTAGAAAGACCTAGCTACCCATTTATACTGCTGGGTATTCCGGGGCCCCCGAAAAAAAAACCACTGCCCAGCTATGGTTCGAAGTATGTCAAAATAGTATTGTCACTGATAAAATCTACAATTAATTCTGATAACTGACTTTATACCCACAAAATAAATTAAACCTATGCAGTACCTATGACAAAGTAAAATGCTCTTGTGACAAAAAAAAATCCCCAAACAAAAACAAAAACAAAAAAAAAAGAAAAAAAACCCTACAAAAGATGTAAATTTGAAAAAGAGCCCTAACTCAAATTATACAACAGTTTTCACATAGAGTATTACATTATTTAAAACTAAAAAAAAAAAAAAAAAAAAAAGTACATAATTTAAATATGTATATAAAACTTTCAAATAGCCACAAGAATATATGTGGTACATCAATAGGGCATAAGACTCAAAAGTTGAAGAGTTGCCTCATTCCGAGTTCTTCTGAGTCCAAATGTATGTCGACCAATATGGATAGCAAAAAGAAATGTAAGTGCTCAAATTAACATAACAAAACAAAAAATGTCAACAGTGTAGTCAATGTATCAAAACAACAGTTTACAAAGAAAGAGAGATTGCTAGCAATAAATGTAACACTATTATCAACACAATATTTCTGCCTAAAGACTGTCTGATCATCAAAAGTAGTTTCAAAGTACAACTTTTATCACAGAATAGAAAACACACAGCTTTTCTTTTCCATTTCTTCTCTTCTCTCTCTCCACCCTCTGGCAGTTTAACTTAATTTTTCCAACTTTCTTTTTCTCTTTTTGTTTTGTTTTTCCAAATTATTTTGAGTTGTTTTTTTTGTGAGAACCCTAATGAGCAGAAATGTAACAGGAAAAAGGAAGGAATGAGAGACACCAACAAACAAAAATACTGAAAAGCTACAATTCAACAAAAAGCTTGTAAAAAGCCAATTTTCATGCAAACTTTTTTACATTACAAATAGAACATTAAAGAGCCGCACTTTGTCTTGGTTTAGGCAGATTTGGTTTTTTGTTTTTCTTTTTTTGTTGCTTTTTGTGTTGTTGCTTGTTTGTTTTTGTTTTGTTTTTTGCAATGTTATAACATTTGACGTGTAAAACAATAAGAATCTTATCCATCTGAATTCGTCAGATTAACATATTCTGGTTAAAGCTTTCAAATATACAGTATCATCTATAGTTAAATGGTTATCTACTTCCACATAGGGCTTCCCACTACAAACAGGAAATAGGTCAGGGATTTTGAAAACGGATTTCAAGATCAGGTAATAGTTTGGAATTAACCCCATTGTGTCTACGGGGTAATGAAAGGTGCTCTCCAAATGTCACCGTCATCATTATTATTAACCTGCTGAGCTGTGGGCCCCAAAACCTACCTACCTATCTATTTGCCTAACCTCCTCATCAAGTGCTCTTGAATCACAACAAGATCTAGATAGTACAGTAGTCACTGGATAAAGGCACGCTGCATAAAGGTGAAGTCTACGAAAACACATGCCAAGGTCTGCTGTGTGTATAAATGCACAGTCAACAAGCATAAAGACAAACTCTTTTTTTGTATAATGCAACAGACAAAGGTGCCAGACAGTGGTATGTCATGTCTAGCCAGCTTTGGCTATCCCACGTCTATCACGTTGTTTCACTGACAGCCAAGACTGGCTGGCTAGACTTAGCAGTTTGTTGCTGAAAAGTTTGAAAATCCCTAGACCCAAACACGTGTCCGTGCATAGGATTGAGACAAGAGATGGCGATATGATTGGCTTGGGCAGCTTAAGTGAAAATACAATGAATGGAATTGTGCTGGCCACGCCAGGTTACAGTAATGTAGAGGTTAGAAAAATACAACTGGGCGAGTGTAAGAAGAGGTGAAAGGGCGGGGCTTATGTTCAAGGGCCCATTATGAGCGACTGCCCTTCCCATAAAGGCACGCTTTTCTCTGCGACCTAAGGGCATGCGTTTATCCAGCGACTACTGTACCAATATGAACTGTATGAAGCTGAAGATTTTGCCTTTGGATTTTGGGATACAGCATGTGATATAATTATTGGATGAAGGGCTAGAACACATGAAAATCTTACAATTGTAACACCCAAAATGCATGAAATTCCCCTCTGACTAGATCTATCTCTACATCTAGTTACAACATCATTTATCACAATAGTACAGTGGGATACACTTAATACGACATTTCAAAGTCGCAATATTTTCCTTATTTATACTTCTCAAGAAACTGCATCTTACTACGACATAAGTTTTGCCGATTTGCTTAATATGACATCTAGATTTGGTCAGTCTGACTATATGGCAAAAATAGCCATCAATGAATACATCTGTTAGCTGATAAGCAGGGCTTATCTGAGTGTAACATTAACGCAGTAATCCTACAAGTACACTGGCGCAAAAGTAGAACCACTATACGTTTTTTTGTGAATGTTATACCATGTACATCTACATATATGTAGTTCACGAGTATTTTCCTCTTTATCTCTCTAGTTATGTATAATACGACATAAATAATGTGAGATAATGCTGGCGGTCCCGACAATGTCATATTAAGCGGATTCCACTGTATTTACATCATCATTAGAATCTACTTGAAGTTTATTTTCAAATCAGCTTTCACCATTTCATCACAAGTCTAATTCAATCAATGCTCAGAATAATCAATGGCTTCTTGTATGGTGACTTGTGCTTTCCCAGCTTCTTTAACCACTACAGGACTGTGTACAGGTTCTGACACATTTCACTCAAGATTTTACTTCTACAACTTCACTAATGGTGTGGATATCCTCGCAAACACTTTGCTGAAGTCATTCTAGAACACAGATGGTTTTTGATTGGCCGATGAACCCACCACTACTAGTGCTTTTGACTTCCCTGGTGCTAAGCAGGCCTGCTAATGGGTGCTCCAGAGATCAAGGTTTAGCCTAAACCTTTCTAAAACCCATGTGGAAAATGTGGGAGAACAAAACCATGCATATTTGTGCAACAACGATAAATTAAAAGCATGAAAAGATGAAATGTCAATTTGTTCAGATGTTATCATTCTTTGTCAGTTCACATGGACAAATAAATCAGGCAAGGATTATGACATGAACAATGCTGAAAACAATAGAATATCATATTCAAATAAAGCATCCCTCTGGCACATAGACAAGAGAAATGCAAAGAAAAGATAGTACATTATTCCATATTGGAAGGAGCCACATAGAACTGGGCGAAACAAGCCACAAATATTTACATCATCAAATAAATTAAAATAAAGGTTTAGGGTAAAATGGCGTGTCTATCAAAATTGAGTTGTAAAGCCAAGGACACCAGGGTGTTTTCTGGTGATAATTTTCTATTTGTGCAAATTCTAATGCATATTATCTTAACAAAGATGTGTATGGATGAAGTTGTGCAAATTCTAATGCATATTATCTTAACAAAGATGTGTATGGATGAAGTATGAAAGATACAGCATCAAAGTCTTGGTGGATGATGTGTCCTGATTTATATTCTCACATGCTTTCATCCCACAGAACATTTTTTTGCAAGTCAAATTTTCATTTGATGCTTAGGGGCTGGGTCTCCAATTCCTCATACAGCAAATTTGGTTCTTTCATTGAAATTAAAAAGGAGTGATCTTTCTAGTTAAATCATTAGTAAGGTTTTCCATGATTTTGTACCAGCAGACGTACCCACAAGTAGTAATTCAATACACTTTGTTTTGCTTTTATAAAGTTTTGTTACATATGTATTGGTGCATCAGTATTATGATTCTTTGAATAATAATACAGGAAGAAGAGATTCTACTAATGTTTATAAAGCATTAATGGTGACTAATATAACAAGATCCTCTTTTCAACACTCTTGCGACATATGGGGCATTCATCCAGCCGATCTCCACATAGCTGGCATGCACCGTGGCCACACAAGAAGATCATGTTCCTCAGACGGTCCATGCAGACTGGACAGCAAGTCTGTGAAAGATTGAAGATAGAGCAATTTAGGGAATGAGATTCAAAGTTCTTGATCAAATAAAATAGATTCCTAATACAAGGGCTGATTGTGACAGTGACATGAAGCCTGCCAAGGCCCTTGCCATTGGGTTCATATTTACTGTGCCGGGTTGAAGGGCAAATTAATTCTAAAGGTTCTGAGGGAATACAAATTGAAGCAGAAAAGTGTATGCAACAAGGATGTGCATCTTATTTACATAATTATAAAAAAAAAAAAAAAAAACTCTTCCAACAGATGTACATCATTGTCTATAGGTCTAGCTGTAATTTTCGGACTATAAGCTGCTCCAGACTAATAGCAGCACGCCCACAGTCTTAAAAGAAAATCTATTTTTTTCTCAAAGCTGCAAAACGCGAAAGAATTAAAATACCAATAGACATCTTGTGACAATTCCTCAGTGATAAATTAAGTACAATGTAAAATACATTGAAAACTTGTCGTCCTTGACCGGGGAACAAATTATGAGCAATGGTAAGTGTCATCTACTGTGAGAAACAAAAAAAAGTGAGCTTTTATATACTGGTAATTCCACTTTGTGCTTGAACCGCTGTATAAGTGTTCCCTGACAGGCCTTTTCCAACCAAATACCTTCTCGACTCCATGTGGAGTATACAAAGATGCAGCCATTTTATAGGCTCACTTCGTCTGGCATACTGACAAGATCCTCCTCTGCCTATGGTTAGGTACTCAATAACACCTGAGTGGGGTGAGGAAAATGTGTATAAATAGCCTTTCCCAAGGACTAAACAGCTACAGAGCGGCCCGGCCTCGAACTCAAAACTCTGTGGTTAAAAGTTCAATGCCTTGACCCCACAGCCATGCTGTATTAGTGAACATTTAACATCTGAGTCGATGGACTGACAATGACTCCAAAAAATTAAACACTCCGAGCATTAGCCACACCAGACTGTTAGCCACAGCAGTTAAAGTCATGGCTCATACTCCAAAAATTAACATATTCTTCAAAGGTATGTTACTGGTCAAAGAAGTCTGTAATACATGATATATATGTGAGTTTCCATGATCAAACAACTGAGGTGCACATGATTACAAGTCCATTATCCCTTTTACTCCTATACAGAGATATCCATGAGACTAACAGACAACAAAACAAACAGCCACAAGCTATGATCAATTCAAATGTAAACTTAAAAGAAATAGTGAGAAAGACATAAAACATAATTTGATGGCCAAATGGCTTTTGCCCTCTGATTATTTTTGTCTGCTAGCCACTGGAAACTGAAGCAGTATAAAAAGTACTAAATATTGCTACACTTTTACGTAAAAGTTCCCTCCATCCCCAAAAGACACACAGTCACACCTCTAGTTTTTGGTTTTGGTCTTGGTTTTGAAGGTTTGATGCCCTGTGATATGGTTGTGCATGATCATCAGGCTCTTTTCAACCTGCTCTGGAATTGAGTGTATGATTATATCATGACCCCCCATTTACATTTCTCCTCAGGTAGAAAGATGACAGCTTGATCACGGCTTGTACATTCATAATTTTAGTCCTGTATATACTTACTTCTACTAACAATAACAATTAAGTAACTATTTAAATTTTTTTGAAGTCACTAACCCATTACTAGCACCCTAAAGGATATTCTCATACCACTTGAACTGTAGATCCCATAAGCCCCCCAATGTCGATAGTCCCTGCAAACGCACAATGTGACATAGAAATTACATCCCTAACCCTAGCATATTAATCGTGGACCTAAGGAACCAAAGTCGACAATAAAATAGACACAGAAGACTAATAAACTCTATAAGTAAGCATCACCATTAACTGAAGCATAGATAAAGAT
>JAOYNN010163693.1:0-11091 GCA_025770095.1 Goniobranchus kuniei
CAAATGTGCTTTTTAAAAATGTCAACAGACATCCCTTTTCCCTTCAATACCGGTACCAATATGTCAAGAAAATGTCAACAGACATCCCTTTTCCCTACAATACTGGTACCAATAAGTCAGGAAAATGTCAACAGACATCCCTTTTCCCTACAATACTGGTACCAATATGTCAAGAAAATGTCAACAGACATCCCTTTTCCCTATAATACCGGTACCAATATGTCAAGAAAATGTCAACAGACATCCCTTTTCCCTACAATACCGGTACCATTATGTCAAGAAAATGTCAACAGACATCCCTTTTCCCTACAATACCAGTACCAATATGTCAAGAAAATGTCAACAGACATCCCTTTTCCCTATAATAATGGTAGCAATATGTCAGGAAAACTTCCTTTTATTTGACATACTTATTGTCACATAAGGCATGTTGTAGACATCAAGCTTATATCTGAATATATGCATGGCATTCATGTGTGCATGATTTTTTTTCCCCCCATTCTGGTAGCTATTTGAGGACAAGCACATCAGGGTGGATATTGCATCAAACCGACAAAAAGATCAACGGGGAGGTTTTCGAGGTTCAGGGAGAGGTGACAGAGGTATAGTATTGAGTTTATGCTAATTATCAAAATCAGTTGATAATTTGTTAAAACATTCTATTATGTTGTCATTTTGCTTGTTCAATTGTTCTGTTTGTGTATATATTTTTTATTTCATGTCTACATGAGAAGAGCTTGAATTAAAGATAAAAGATACCTGGGAGTATATCGGTCATCCTTTCTATGTCTAGGCGCTGCAACTCAGCATTGGTCTGTAGACAGACAGGTAGCAGGTTTGATATGATTGCTTGTCTCCATTCTTTATTGAATTGATGTTAATCCTATCAGCGATCTTATACTGGAAGTGTTTCCACCTGTGCCAGCTCTCTGAACTGGTGTCAACAACAACAGAAAATGGCGGGCTGGCCGAGCATGGTTGCTTGAATTTTCCTGCCTAAATCAATATCTGTCAAATGCTACAAGTTGCAAAACGTATGAAGAGGTTACGATCTTCGATTTATGTTCTACCCAGTTGTGATGCAAACAAAAGGGTAGCAGGTTTTTGATCCAACAACCTGAGGTTACATCCGAGGTGGTCTATCAAAAACTATTCCCCCTGGAGAAGCGAAACTTGGCACACATGTAAACAAGATAAGAGAGGGGGAAAAAATTATTAATGCTGTCACGCAGGGTTTGCGGGATCCGGCTGGAGCATAGGTCGGGGCCATCCCGCAACTGTTGCGGGATCCGTCCCAAGTGAGTTAAGAGATAGTTGGGCCACTAGTTGTGATTTCCAGTCATTTCCAGTACATAAGACAACTGGCATTATCTAGGCGATCCCTCAGTACTAACAGAGACATTGTTCTATTACATTTCCAGGTGGTCGAGGAGGTGGCCGAGGCGGATGGTCCCAAAGAGATATGGACTCCAGGGACTACAACCGTGGTGGACCATCCGGTCGAGGAGGCTACCGCAATGATCGCGGTGGTGGCCGTGGAGGCTACGACCGGGGCTTTAGCGACAGAGGGGGTGGCAGCGGCTATGACCGGTATTACGACAGGGGCTCTTCCGACAGAGGAGGCTTTGGGGGTCGAAGGCGGCAGGATAGTGGGGGAAATAGTGCAGAATTCAGAGAAGCCTCTCCTGGTAAGAATTTTTGGATTTTTTTTCCTTCCATTTTTCTTTTTTTCCTTTTCTTCTTACCTTGAATAGATTATGTCATTGTATTGATTTGATTGCGGCTGTACTAAAAATCTTCAGAATGCGTTGGCCGGAGAAAACGCGATGAAACTTTGCTAGCCGTTATATGCTCATGACCCAGTGGCGACTGCAGGGGTCGGGCTGAGCCCGAGTCGCAAAATTAAGAAAATTCCTCTCAAACCATTCATCCCAAAAGAGATCCACCACAATCAAAGTGAGTCAAAATCAGCCCCCTTAAGCTTTCAAATAGTCAACTTAATGCAGAGTATTAAATAGGCAGTGTGAGTCATCACTGTTTTGGAAAATACAAAAAATAGCCCAGATACATTGTAGATCGGGCTCTTTCCTCAGAGCACGAGTCTTAAAGTGGCTTTTGTGATATTCAAGGTATCAGTTGCGTATCTCTTCAATGTTGAGACCTTTGAAAAAACAGGCCAGGTCGGGCCATGACTCTGAAACCCAATGTGCAGGGGGAACCAAGAAATCATAGTATCGTCTCCTTGCAAACATCGCTCACTTGTAATCCTTGTGAAAGTTAGAGGTGTGTCTGCTCTCCGGATGCATTGTGTATCTGTGTGTGTGTGTGTGTTTGCATGGGCGTGTGTTTTACTTAGTTTATTAAATGACTAATGAATGTACCGATGATGGTGTGAGGTTATTACATAGAAAAGCATGGGGATGAAGGTGGATGGTGGAGTGACATGCCAGAAATATAAGCGAGCCCAAGTACCTGTCAGAGGCTAGAGTCGCCTCTGTCATGACCGCTACAAAAATACAGAACATTAACTTTAGTTGCAAGTTGATTCAACCCTAAGACAATGGGTATTGAAATTAATCACAGACCTAAATGATAATTCATCATATTATTTCATTCAACATACTTATAGATTACGAAACACTATTTCTTTTTAAAAGATTAAAAAAGAAAAATATACCCCATTCTTGGTGAGCCTATTGACCCTGTCGAAATGCCTGGCGACCCTAAGTGGGATCGCAACCAACAGGTTGAAAAACACTGGTCTCGAAGTTTTATGTCTGTCTGTTTTGTAAAGGTTTTGTTTGTTGTTTTTTAGCCAATTTTACTGTGTTTCAAGTCCATAAGTAGACTTTAGTATGCGGAGAAATTGCCCTTTGATCTGCCTAACCCATCTTTTATGTATCCTGTCAATGACATTGGGTTTTTGTTCCTCCGCCTCCATAGAGTCACATAACTATGTTATGTTATGATTCAATTATTTATGTGTAATTTTGTAAGTATGTATTGAATAATGTATCTCGTATCAAATGAGATAAGGTAAGAAGAACATTTATATATCGCCTTTCACCGAAACCTCAAGGCGCTTTACAACCAGTGGACATAAGATTTACAATCTACCAAATTTATCATCGTAAATAAGAACAAAAATTTGTCATCATATCATAAATAAGACTAAACAATTTACAAAATGCATCATCAACCAATGAACCCCTACACAACGACATGTGCTCCATGTAAAAGAATAATGTGACAGTACATTAGGGCATTCATTTACATTTTTGGTTAAATTTCTGACAGAAGGTACGTCTTGAATCGACCAAACAAATTTCCTTGTGAAAGGACGAATAAAGAATATCTTATCTTATCTTACAGAGTCATTGGCTCAGAGACCGAAACTTAATTTGAAACCACGCACAGTGAAGGAGCCACCTAATACTCACGTTGAATCTTCTCGGAATGAAAGCATTTTTGGTAAGGGGCGGCCAAGGGAATCTCGGCCTGAAGATGAGTGGATAGGTTCTTCTACACAGGAGCGAAGTCGGAATACGAGTGAAAGCAGTGCTCATTAATGTCCACCATTTTGTCTCCCAGGTTTGTGTTCCCAGTGAGGTGAGATTGATTTACATTTTTTTCTCTTTTCACGAAAAAATTATTTTTGTTTTTGTTTTGTTTTGTTTTCTTCATTTTTTTTTTTTTTTTACTTGGCTATCTCCATTTGCTAAAAGTGGCACTTGACTCTTTATCTCTAGAGGGTGTTACCCCACTGTGCATTAGCTGAACTCTGCTATCTTGCTCTTAATAGTAACAATTTTTACTAACGTAGTTATAAAATGTTGTTTTTCAATTGTAAATGGCATCAGAGATGTGAACAAGTGTTGTCAGATCGTAGTTATGGCATTTAAAGAGAGCTTGTTGTAAAGTGATGACTCGGCCGAGCCGCTGACCAGCAGAGTAGTGTTTTCCCTAACAGAGATAAAGAGTTTAGAGTCTAAAAAGATGAGCATGTGGTTCATACTGGTCCTTAAAAGTCCTTTTAAAGCCAAAATAGTTTTTAAAACCTGAAAAAGTTCTTCAAGTTAGGAAAAGAAGGAAACGTCCTTAAAATGTCATCGGCTTGTGTCACTATCTTGCACACTTGCTGCATTTAGTTGGAGTTCGCGGATATAAAATTTGTGTTTCAATCACCAATTTCTATAAGTAATTTTACTGGTCTCAATTTTGTCCTTTTTGTTTGACTTTTTTTGTCAGTGGAATGTGCAAAAAAATTTTAACAGGCAGTTTGAGATTTTTTGTAAGTGGTCCTTACTCTTCAAGGTAAGGTCCGAAAACGGTCTTGATTTTCATTGCCTGAAGTTGGTATGTACCATGTGAACTGTGATATTGATCTGTAAAATCAAGGATATAGGAAACAAATAAGATTGTCTTTCAGCTGGAGGATTGGTTAGAGTTTTACCTCTGCCTTGTGGATTTGATTCATTCATCGAAAGTGATTGCAAAACTTTTTTTTTCCCATCATATTAAATATAGGACCTAATGCAAGTAAATCTGGATTTGCCATGTTGAACATTTGTTATCTAGAACCATAGATCAAAGTTTAAACCTATCACTAGATCTACAAGATCATAGGTCTTGATCCAAGACATATGAATTGAAGTAGTTTGTTTTCTTTAATGCTATGCAGACTGTATGTTTATCTGTCTAATATCTGTCTAATCACATGTCTAATCACATTTCATGTGAATTAAATAACTTTTTAAAGAATTTACGAAGATCTAGAATGTGATTTTTGTCTGAATCTCTCACAGATTGTAGACAAGGATGGCACAGTTGAGAACATTTTCAACATTTGAAAAATGTTTCTGTCTGAGAATGGCAAAAAATTTTGTATGCCAAGAAAATTTGGTGTACCTGGTATAAATTATGGCAAGGGAGGTAGAGGTAAAAATTGCTCAGACCTGAGATGTACATGGCATAAATTGCTGCTCACCTGAGATGTAGGCCTACCTGGTATAAATTATGGCAAGGGAGGCAGAGGTAAAAAATTGCTCACACCTGAGATGTACCTGGTATAAATTTTGGCAAGGGAGGTAGAGGTAACAATTGCTCACACCTGTGATGTACCTGGTATGTATTATGGAAATGGAGGTAGAGGTAAAAATTGCTCACACCTGCGATGTACCTGGTATAGATTATGGCAAGGCAGGTAGAGGTAATAATTGCTTACACCTGTGATGTACGTGGTATAATTTATGCCAATGGAGGTAAAGGTAAAAATTGCTCACACCTGAGATGTACTTGGTATAAATTATAGCAAGGGAGGTAGAGGTATAAATAAAGCCAGGGAGGTAGAGGTATAAATAAGGGCAAAGAAAGTAGAGGTATAAATAAGGGCAAGGGAGCTAGAGGTATAAATTTTGGCAAGGTAGAGGTATACATTTTGGCAAGGGAGGTGGAGGTATGAATAAGGGCAAGGGAAGTAGAGGTATTAATAAGGGCAAGGGAGGTAGAGGTATAAATTTTGGCAAGGCAGGTAGAGGTATAAATTTTGGCAAGGGAGGTAGAGGTATAAATTTTGGCAAGGGAGGTAGAGGTATTAATAATGGCAAGGGAAGTAGAGGTATAAATAAGGGCAAGGGAGGTAGAGGTATACATTTTTGGCAAAGGAGGTAGAGGTATCAATAAGGGCAAGGGAGGTAGAGGTATCAATTAGGACAAGGGAGGTAGAGGTATACATTTTGGCAAGGGAGGTAGAGCTATAAATTAGGACAAGGGAGGTAGAGGTATAAATTTTGGCAAGGGAGGTAGATGTATAAATAAGGGCAAGGGAGGTAAAGGTATAAATAAGGGCAAGGGAGGTAGAGGTATAAATTAGGATAAGGGAGTTAGGTAAGTTGAGTTGCATAAATACTTCTCTGTGCACTTAGTACATGATCCAATTGTTAACCTTTGACCCCCAATTCTTACCTTTGCAGGTCAATCATTTTCCCACCCATCCCCATGGCATCAGGTCAAGAAAGGAATCTTGAATGAAAGGATTGTGTTACCATTACTATCCTGTAGCTTTTTTTGTTTCTGTTTCAAGGATTTTAATCAATGCACACTGCATGTGTGTGTGCATACGTGCCCCACATATATATGTATATAAATAATGTATACATTCAACTGTATGTTTATAGGAAAATTTTTGCGTCCATATTTGAATTTATTTGTGACTATGAGTGTATGGAGATGAATTGGATCATGTGACCCATATAGTCACAGAAAGTTTATTGTCTCATTTGGCTCGTAGTTCCCCCGTCATTCATCTTACACAAAGTCTGTCTACGGTGTGAGATGCTGATGCTTAGTTCATGAATTGTATCTATAAGCGGTATCCAAATGTCCGGCTTTGATACACTTGTATCCGTAATACTTGTAGTCCCTTTTGGCAAAAGTAAGAATTTATATCCAGGAATTATGTTGTGATGAACATTCACAAACATTTTTTTTTTTTAAGATGTCGATGGCTAGTGTAGCTGTGCCTGTACAAGGACTTTAAGATTTATTGATTTGCCAGTTTAGGTAGAATGAAACTTTTTGGTCATCTGACATCCAATTGAAGCTATTGTTTTGGAGTTATTTCAACAACAACTTTCAGTAAGGGGGACAAGGCTACAAAACTGTAGACAAATATTGTACATGTCCTGTTGTGTTGACAGAGAAGGCGTCTCATTTGATTAATTATTTGGCCGACTTGGTTTCATTTTGTAGTATGAGTGGCTTGGACACCTAAGCTATTTTATTGCAGATCGATAGAAGTGTGATTCCAATCAGGCAGTGTGAGATCAGGCTTTGGGTCCTTGAGAAAGATTCATTACAAGTTTCAAATGTTTGCCTCGTGACTGAACCCGCTACAAAGTGGCGTCTGGCCTTGGGTGTGAGGTGTGTGTGTAATCAGGGTGAGAAGTAATCTTGAGAAACCTTGAAATTAATTCAGACCTTGAAAAGCCTTGAATTTTATAAACTTTGAAAAATCTTGAAAATGAAAATTGTTTGGACATCTGAATCAATCACACGTAAAAAGATACACTTTTTTAACGATTATGTACCACTAACACAGATTCAGGAAATTTCACAAATGGCTACCATTACCGCCAGAACTTTAAGCCTTGAGTCTAGAAAGCTCGCATGAGTGTATGGACACATTATATTGTACTTTCATTTGGAAGCTTGAAAAAAACATTTTAGACCTAGAAAAACCTTGAAAAAAATGAGTTTTATCATAGTAAGGTACTTCTAACCATATGTAATAGCAAAGCATTCTCAAAGATTTCTTCTCCGTATGTAGCATACTAATTAGCTCAGTTCAACTGAGTATTGCTATCAGTTTGTTAAAATTGTTCCTGACAGTAGAGGTTCTACTAGTGTCATTTCATCATGTTCATCTGATGAATGCCAAACTATTTTTTAAACTTATTTCGCTTAATACAAATTTGGAATACTAGACATTGACTCTTTCCTCTTGCTATGACTTCTAATGAATCTGGTTGTTAAATCAAGGGCTTATTAGAAATAATAGACTATGCCTAACTAAGGTGGCCTGGTAGCTCAGTTGGTAGAGCGGCTGACTGCCATGCGAGGTGGCCCGATTTCGAACCCAGCCGGGCAGTGGATTTTTTTCGGGGCCCCCTGTTCACCCAGCAGTATAAATGAGTAGCTAGGTCTATCTAGACTTGGCGAAAGTAAAGTCGGCGTGGAAAGCAATGACAAACTACCACACTATGCCGTATTATGCCTGGTGTAATCAGGGCTCTATCACTAATTCCCCTACTCTCAGTCATGGGTACGGGACTAACTTTACTTATACTTCAAAGGGACACAATAACATGACAGTAAACAAAGTCATGAAATCATACTTCACTCAATCAGGTCTAAACAAATATATCGAAGGCGACAACAAACATCTAGACAGTGCTGAATCGCGACATCTATCGTCCCCAGTCCATGCGCCACCAAGAGCTCAAGCTGGTAAAGATTGACTCAATCTATTATTTCTCGCAAAAGAGAGCGCCCAGTGGAGGTAAAGTTACCAAGACAATACAGTCAGTTGACTGGACGCGGATGGCAATAAGTCAGAGAAAGTGAAGTCATGTATGGGTATGAAACTTGATCAACTATAAGGATAATGTTTTTGAAGAGTCATGTTATTTGAAAATTTTGAAAGTGCATTGAACAGCAAAATAAAGTAATCAGACTACAATAACAAAAAGAGCATTCAAGATCTTTACTTAGCAGGAAAAATTAAACATGAAAAATTTCATACCGGTTTCACTTTTTTGAGAGGTGGGGGGGTGGGGTATCTGATAAGACAAACAAACCTTAAACGTCTTTTTATGGAAGACATGGGGGAAAGAAGAGAATGGAAAGAGTGCAAGAAGTAGACATCGAAGAAGATGGACACAAGACACAACTACTACCTATTGACCCAAAATAAATGATACCGCATAAAATCGCTATATCTCCGAGACCAATGAACGATCAGCATAAAATTTGAACAGAAACAAGTTTGCTCAACCGGAAGATGTATTATGTAAACAAAAACGGACTCGCTCACCTTCGCATGAAGAATCAGTATGACATTCAGATGCGATCATTTGCACTAAAAGCATACCTTCAATCACATTCAATTCGCAAAACTCGACATTTGTTTCCTAGATCATAGATGATATGGTGTTGACATCCGTAACCCAATTTCACCTGAGGAGACCGATTCAAAATATATCAGAATCGATGCTCAACTAGCATCAGGCAAAATTCATTTATTCAAAGAACTTTCAAAAATTAGAATAGTCTCAATTTGTCAACAAAGGATGCCAAGTCATTGAATAGCTTCAAATCTTTAATTGATAGTGAATTGCACAGTGTTAAATACAATTACGATTAATTTATTTGTTTTATTTCACTTAACTCTTGAAACTGGGCATTCAAAGGATTCTATATTCCTATTCGCCCGTATATATATATGATATGATACAATGAATTATTGGAAAGGAAAGGCAATCAACAAATGAATTATTGGAAAGGAAAGAAAATTAAAAGAAATAAGAAATTAATTTTTGAAACAAAAAAAACCCAACACGACAATGAATTACTGGGGGAAAAAAAGAAAGAATTATTGAGAAGAAAAAAAAAGCCAACAATGCAATGAATTATTGGAAAGGAGAATTAATTTAATATCTTGTCACAGGAAAAGAAAATTGAACGAATTATAGGAAAGGAAAGAAAATTTAATGGAGCATCTGAAATAAAAAAAAGCATTGGAGTAAATTATTGCAAAGAAGGGCAGATGAATGGATTACTGTAAAGGAAAGGATGTTTAGTGAACTATTTTTCTTGTACTATTCTTTTTGTTTTGCTTTTCAATCAGAACTCAGAACTTCAGAGCCATTTGTTTTGTTTTGTTTGTTTTATATTTAAGTTGTCATCAATAAACAATTTCTTACAGGAATGGATGCCGCCATCAAGGACTTCCTGTCCATTTCTTTCTGCATACGTGAGAAAAGGGACGTTCTTTCCTCAGCCCGTGAGTTCAATTCCATCTTGACCATGTCCAAAGTGTCAGACACGCCGCCAGTGAAATCTTCAAGGGCCTCACTGAGCTCTCCTCCATCCAGAGATTCATAATTGCCAAAGATTCTGGAAAATAATAAATAGGTAAGACTGGATACGTCAAAATCCTTTTGGTTCATTTTACTGTTGTAATGTGTTGCTTTTTTCATTAGATAGAGAAATACAGACAATAGTCTCTTCATACAAACATAGTTAATTAATATTCACCCCTTAGAACTGCTTATCTCATGACAAAGTTTAGACCCATTGCCATATTAAGTACAGAAAAAAAGAAAAGAAAAGGAGAAAAAAAACCCAACAACAAAACTGATGACAAATGACTGAATTGTCTACATGATGCAAGTATTGTCTGGCTACATTAATGTAATACCTGATATTGCTCTCTTCAAATATAGAGCCTAACACCAAAAGTTGCCAGTTGGGCTAATTTTAGTGAGTTTTTATGACCATTATGGTGCAAAAAACTTTCTTCCAATAATCAAACAACAGCATCAGTTCATTGATAAGATCCTGATTAGACCATCAAAATATGATCTGGCTATCACCAACATTCTCTTACTTGGCATAGGCCTTCTCCAGCAGGGCTGACCAGAACTCGTTTTTGCTCTGAGAATGAATAAACACCAGCTGGTCGTTGATGGTCGGCAGAAAGTCATCCACCACAACTTCTACCCATTCTCCAAATCGCCAAAACTGAAAACGGAAGATGCCCTGGTAGTTGTCTGGCTTTTCTGGGTTCCATTCCTGATTGCAACGATCCGGAATCACCTGTAAAAAATCAAAGTATGATAAAAATGTTGAACGTCATCTGTCAGGAGTTTGATGGTAAATACAAAAAAGAGATAAAGATGAGCTTTAGAGGTTTATAGTTTGTGTCCTAGCAAAAATGCTGTTCCGAAGAACTGTGTGGTTGAAAGGTCAATGCCATGAGCCTGTTTGGCTTTGTATTTGTTGTTGCTGTTGTTGAAGTTTTAAGTTAGGTTTTTTGCTGCTCTTGTTGCATGTTTTTGGATCCGATTTTGAAGCCATTGAAGGAAAAATTAAATATAAAATAAAAAGTAAACCATGCAATTCTCAAAGTACACACCTTATGCCAGACTTCTTTAAATGAGGCTAAGCAGGAGGAAGCGGCCACAAACCAACAATTTCCCAGCTTGCCTTGTGACACGTCTCCTGTACTAGCGCCCTCTACAAACAGCTTGGGGTCATTGCAAATTTGCTGGTGAAGACAAGGATAATAATAATAATAATAATAATAATAATAATAATCATAATCATAATCATAATCATAATCATATATATAATAAAGCTAGGGCCAAAACCTGAAGAAATTAGTTCTCAGCCAGGATGCAATCGAATCACATGAATCTTTGCCAGTATCCTCAACATGGCACGTAGCTTTACAGTTTGGCATCTTTATTTGGTTCAAATATGTAAGAAGAAAAACAATTTTAGGCCTATTAAGGTTAATTTCAATCCTTT
>JAOYNN010163803.1:0-11090 GCA_025770095.1 Goniobranchus kuniei
AAGTTCATCCCAAAACTTGGTGGTATGCACATGCTGATGAGTTTTGTTGGTGATATGGGATACCTAATGGGAGGAAGCGACATTGAAGACATCCTTTGATCAGCATTTGTGGGGATGCCAAGAATGTTGACAGGGAAAAATTACCCACAAAATATAAGAGCATTGAGACTTCTTTGTTGAGGAGTTACTACGATCCATCCTCGCCAATATTTAGCTGCACACCATGGCGTAACTCAGACTATGTCTCGCCAACAAACCTCAAGACCGATTTGGGTTGAGTGCCACATAGACCCAGTGTTCATTATGATGACCTTTTTTCGGGCTGAGAGAAGCTGACTGGACTCTCCATATTGGTTTTCAGGTCAACATCGAATGAGAACATTTTCAGGCTGTGCTGTGGCAATCGGCAGGGGAACCATCTCCTCCTGAGCTGGATCTTGTTGAACGTGGATGGCAGGTACACCAAGTCAACACTCCCCCAAGCCCTTGAACGTGATGCTCAGCTGCCAGCTCCTGATGAAGTATCAAACTGGTCAGTTGCGGTTGTAAACTGGATACAGCACAGAACAGTGCACCTGCACCAAAACATCTGTCACGTGTAGACCATTTGGCAAATGCAGGGGAAGAATTGCTTACAATAACCCAATGGCTGTCATTGTGCGGCTCTGTGATATGAAGATACATGAACTGTCTTGTGGTTTCTGTGGCTAAATGGTGATTACATCTCGGCACGAGTCGCGAGTTAACAGGCGTTCACAATGGTCAGTACAAGCGTACGTGATCGCATGGGTTCGAGCCTTGCAAGTGCGTGGTCAGGATCATAACCGCAAGTCATCGGCGTTGTCTCCTGGGTAAGACACTTTACTTTGCTTACCTCACTCGACTCAGGTGTGAATGAGTACCTGGCTGTTAAGAGAGCGCTGTTTCTGTCTGACAAGAAAATCTATTCCCGCCTAAAGGCTGCAAGTCTTGTTCTAAATGTCCTGAGTTGGTGTTTGTCTGAGAGTAAATGTCATTGTAAAGTGCCGTTAGCATGGCTACGCTATTGAACGTACACTATATAAGTGCCATCTTTACAGCTTTACTTTACCTTTCAGCCACTAATAATGTAAGATCTAGATCTTAATGTAAGATCTCCCTTTTAAACAATTTAAATGATTGACACAGTGGTTTCAAATGCATTGCGGATCAGCACATTTATGAAAGCTAGATGGCGGCCATCTTGATTTCTTTGAAGTTGTCATTTCATCGAATATTTGATGTGCGTTTCATCAAGTTGGGTTTGTTTTCTTTCATTGCATGTTGTTTAGCAAAGTTTGTACCTTTTGGTGTCTTTAAATGCATGCTATCCTTCAAAACATCTTTTACTCGAAATTCTATTTTTTATAATGCCCAAAGTTTAGCATTTGGCCCCCAACAGATTTGAAATCAGCAATGAAAACTGAGTTAGAATCAACAAAGAAAAAAACTTTATGACACAAAACAAGCTTTTTCATCTGGCACTCAGACTATATCTGCAATTATTTTTAATCATTTCCTATTTGTTTGTTATGAAAACCTTGGTCTCTCTTTAATTGTTTAGATCAATGACTAGCTAGACCCAGGTGTGAAATATTGCACTTAAAAGTTACCACCTGATTAATCCTTATCACGTCGTCCATGTCAACAATATGGGCCTATTGTCCACCACAAGGGCCAAGCCAGACTACCAGGATGACCCCAGAAATCCGGGTGTTGAAAACAGGCAACCCATACTGTCTGGCTAGGCTGCTTTTAAGGCCCAACTTTTGAGAATACAAACCAGCTGAGCCACCTTATTTGTTTTAAAACGCAATATTTTTGCTAGAGACTTGTTGAAAATATGTATTTAGTGACAGGGATGACACAGGGAAGATTTTATGATAATAGGCTTTCTACTTTTTGTGAAAATCAGTTTTTTGCTTCTCCTGTAAAATTTGTTGAGCTGGGGCTGGCTGGTTTTAACACCCGACCGACGATATGCATAACAATTGTACATAGAGAAAGTCACTGACATCAAGTAACCAAAAACTAAGAAAGATATATTGCATCACTTTATTGAAATGGGGAAAAAAAATTTCCAAAAGCCAAAATATAATGGATACATTTCATAAGTGATACAATTTATCATGAAAGTGGGCATTCCCACACCTACAAAAAAAATGTACTGTGTCATACATCATTTAGCCTACATATACATCTAGATGTAGGAGGAATGCTATGTGAAAATTACAGGCAACAATACTGTCTATTGCCATATTCATCTACTCAATATAAACTACAACAGGCATTTGAAACAACAAAGAAGTTTGAAACAAAGTCATCACTCAGTTTAACCAATTAGAAATAACTAAAGCATTGATAAATTTAATCCTTTCCCATCTTTGAAAAAACAAAAAGGATTAGCAAAAACAGGAAAAATCTTCTCTTTCATATAAGAAATAACATCATATAGTCAGTGTAATCCACAGACTGGCCATATGCAACTTCGAAAGCTTGCAGATGGCTGATTCGTGAATTACACTGACGATATACTTGTTCTCATGTTTGCAACATGTTCAGTTCCCAAATATGAAGTATGTGCTAACAAGAAAAAAAGGAAAAGAAAAAAAGAGATCATATTATCTAATAGTAATCAGATGTAATCAGGAAAAGAAGATGGCCATACATTGGCAACGTTTGCAAAAGAGAAAACAACAGGTCTTGGGCTAAGAAATTGTAGACAAAAGAAAGAGAGAAAGACCCAAAGAAGCCCAGAAAGGAACAGTATTGAGAGAAGAAGAGGCAGTAGGTATACAATCCATGAGTGGACCAATTGAAGAGGCCCACAGCAGAAGAGAGTGGAGACAAATTGTAGCAGTCTTATTGACATCTACGGCGCATGAATGAAGTAAGATGTAAAATAGTATCTAATTTTATCAATAGCTAATGAAATGTTTCACCTGTTGATTTTTATCCCATCTTAATACCTGATACCAAAAGAAACTTTAAAACTGCACTTTCAATCAGTAATCCAAAAACTTCCTTTCAATTTCATTGAAGATCAATATAGGATAGGCCTTATCAAAGATTTTTGCGGCTTGAGCATAATGATTGATATTTATGACTGACAGGACAAGATACCAGTCTGGCAAAGGAGTACTAATCTACCAAAACTGGTTACTGTTTTACGCTTTGGATTGGAGTGAGGAAAATAAGATTGAGCACCTTTCCATAGGACCAATGATATTGGTAGGAAATGAATATTAAGAAAGGATATGATTTAAAATAGTGAACATGAAGCCTTTTTTATCTTCTACCAAAAACTACATAAGACTTTATGAGCTCTTATATATACTAGACCAGACTTATAAGCTCTAACAAATACTATGAAAAGACTACATAAGCAAGACGATAAAATGTTTTCATTCTCAGAGGTTTTGATTTTTCCAAACTTCACCATCTTATTGGATTGCACATTGTGATTCTGTTATAAAAGAAATTTCTTTAAAGGTATTAACTGATTAATTTTATATCTACAAATAACAAAGTCCATAGATATGCGCAAGCTGTTTACGACTTGCATGACAGCTCAGTTGCTTCTTCTGACTATATTCACAAGATGGCTGTCATTGACACATGACACACTGATAATATTTGTGGCTGATTTTGTTTTAAACCATTAAAAAACAAAAACAAAAACAAAGCAATAACAACCCATAATCAAAACAAAAACAAACAATGACCTTTTGCTTCCTTATGAAGACTGAATCAATCATTTTTATCTTATCAAAATGCCTTGCTATAATATCTAGACATTCAGATGTACAACAGTGGTCAGATTTGTCTACTAGCTTACACTACCACTGACTTGTGAATATAACTACATTGATTACAAGATAAAATTGTCATATATGCAAAATTAATTATCTCCATAAACTGATGTCGTTTACATTTTCATGTACTGGTATCAAACAGCACACATACAGTGATTTGTATGAAATAAAAAACCCAACTAACATTGCTCGACACGTCATGTCATTTCAATTATAAATTTTATCTTAATGCTTATCAAATCAAGTTCAGTTGTAGTTTTTCTGTGTGTGTGCAAATCCTGCACAATAAACTCTCTATGGAACACATGAGTTAAGTAAAGTAACCTTAATAAATCAAACGTCAACTGTTTGAAATGAAGCATCAATAACTTTTTTCAATCTGTTTAACTCAACACAAGGACATATTAGTTACATAACATGATACAACATGAATATTGAAGGCTTACTTCATCCCAAGATCTATTAAAAACAATATAAATAAATTCTATCATTATGATAACAACATTGATGTGACCACTGCCGATTCATATCACATCTTGCCCAAACTACCTCAAACTACCAGTGCGTATTCTGATATTTTGCTACTCTATTATAAATGTCAGTCAGTGCATCTGAACTCTTATCTGTGTTTTCTATTTTTATTCTAAAGTATTGTTGGCACCATAATCTACCATTTATAATCAAACGATCCAGAATTCTGATGAATATGTCTAGATTTAAAGATAAGATATATACATTTGTCACAAGAAGTAGGCGGTAACTGCATGGCAGGGGCTTGGTCATACAGATGGTAATAAACCTGATAAGCAAGCATTGCTCATTGAAAGGAGTAAATGAAATGAGGGGAAAAAACAACAAATTAATGGAAGTTCTTATACGCTTAGGGCAAAATACAGTTGAGTCCACATAACTTCACTCATATAAATTCAATATCTGCCGGTTAACATCAGTAACTTCTTTTGGCCACATTTTTTTTCTCTTACAAAATGTAAAGACTTTACCCTTGAATTACTTCAAAAGCTGTAAGATTCGTTCCACTTTATTTGAACTCTCACTGACTTGCTGAGAAAGCAACACTGAAAGCAAGCTGCTACTGAATTTTAAAAAAATTTCATACTACTTTGTTACCTCTATAATATGAGTGCAAAACGAACTTATGTTATGGCGTGCAGGATTACCACCTGTTCTTTGAATTTAGTGGTGGTATTGTGGCGGTCGCCATAGATCTAGGCTTTCTACCCACAATTCCAGCCCATACATTCATTACATAGGCTGGCCTAGAGGCCTCACTCAACTGTGGGCAGCCTACGTCATATCCAGTTCTGGAATAGACCCTAGGCTATCCTAGATCTACATCAGTTTGATAGCAGCCGTCATGGAGAGGTCATGAATACTCTAGCCACACTGATAAGTCTTGATATTGGACAAAGCACACTAACCTGTGTCTGTAGCCGAGTTGACAGCTTCACTATGTCACGAAAGCCTACAATGGTGACCCCCAACATGAAGCAACGGAATTGTGTCTTCCAGATCAACACCATTGCTGCTACAGTGACCCACTTCAGTCATAGTTTCACCAGCCCAGAGCTCCTGAACTTAAAGTTTCAACATCTCCGCTCTACGCTCTAGATCTACATCAGTTTAGCTACTTAGAGTTCAAAGACAAGTCACAGCCATACGCTACTGATAACCCACTGACTCAACTCACACTTCTAGATCTAGATTTAGACTCATCCCATGGCTTGCTGACAAGTCACAGCAATTCACGCCACTTTGTGTGTCTGTGGCTGAGTAGATGACCAGTTCACTACACCCTGAATGGCTACATTATTACACTGGGCCTAGTATTCAAGCAAAAGAGTATGGTAATTAATGCACACATTCAACCCACATTGAAATATCCTTTCCACCCCTAAGTATGCCTGGTGTGTTCAAATAAGAGAACCAGTAGTTATTTCATTGACACTGTGTGTGTACAAGCATGACGCTCACTCATTTGAATCTTTTCAGCTATATGATGCAGTGTGCATAACGCACAATGCATAATGGATGCCTTTTAAATCAGCATCTATGAAGCTTTATCCAGAAATATCCTACTAAAAAAAAAGCACAATACTTATGTTGGGAAACACAAAAGTCAAATTGAGTTTCAAGAGTTGAAGCGACATTCAATACCATTCAATACTGCTTATAGCAATTTATATTCCAGTCTTATGGTGTTGATTTTAAGTGGACTCGACTGCATCCGTTTGGATCACATAATCAGATCCATCAAATAAAACTTGCCTGCTTGTCATTTACAAACATTGCTTGCCTATGTGAAAGAAATCTGGGCGAAAAAGTATAGCTATTTACAGGAAATGGCATTTGATTCCTTCAATGACAATTATTTGGGATAAAAGGTCGTCTGGTTGTGATCTACACTGATAACAACAATACCATTTAATTGTAACATAACCATGACATTTAGTGGAAAATCACAACAGGAATGTGCATGTACTAAACTTATTTCTTAGATCATATAAAGAATCAAAACTAACATACAAATAATTTGTATCATATGAGAAGAAACATAAAGGTAAAGAAGTAAACAAATTTAAGATTTCTTAAAGAATAACTTCTGGTTAAATGCATTGTGTGTCATTAACTTCCTCATCTTAAAAAAATTGTGGAAAATGAAATCCAAGAATGTCTTAAACTGCCGTATAAATACATACTAGCAATTAAAAATTGAGATGCACTTCAAAAATCCAAAATGTCTTATAATTCTGAATCAGTCTTCAAATTTTAAAAACAAATTCTTACATATATGCAATTTTGTCTTTAAAAAGTTTTAAATGATGTTATGATCTATCAGTTGCCATATTCAAGGGTGAATGCACACCTTCATTCATTTTTTCCCGACACAGCAAGATTATGGAACTCACTTCCTGAAAACATCTGAAGGAAACAAAATTCCTACATTTTCAAACTCCCTAGATCTTCAATCATCCATATCAACGTCAGTCCAACCAGTCGCTACAAACTATTTGTTGTGCATATCTTCAAATCTTTGAAGCTGTAATAGCATTGATTGGATTGGATTGGATTGGAATGAAACATTTCAGTTTAGGAAAGTGTTAAATGAACAAGGATAAGTGAAATCTAACAGACATGAATTTGTACACAAACAAGGTACATTGAATCTAACAGACATGAACTTATACACAAAATCTGCTCTTTTCTCACCTTGATAAAATGAAAAAATTTCTCTCTTTTTACCACAATTTTCTCTAGAAATATTCCAGAACAGTGAATGGAGTGTTTCAATTAAGTAATTTTTTTTCACCATGAAGAGAAGGTCATATTCAAGATACAAAGAAGAAGAGACTGAGAAGAAAGTGTCGAAAAGGGGGAAAAGGGGAGGAAGTGTGGAGTGATAAATGTTTCTGTTAATGTTATCATAAATTTTGTGTGTTGGCCTTTTGTCATAAAAGTCCTATGCACTACAAATCATAACGATAAATCTAAGTTTTTTATAGTCCATACTCCATGACAACCGAAGATTCAGGAGGGGTCAGAAACTTTTCTCCACTTGCTCCCCACCCCTCAGGCAGTTAGAAAGGTGTCACAATGAAATGGCCTCTTGGAGTGGAAAAAAAAAAGGGGGTGGGGTGGAAGAAATAAACGAAGTAGCTTCAGTAAACATTTGGTTGGGAGGTAACAAATGCTGTTGATAAAAGCTTTCTATAAATGAAAAATGGAAACAAATCAGCAAGTTATATCAATCCTGAAACAAACAGCTAAGTGAGTGACCAAAAAGTTAGGTTAGCACTCAGCCTGTTTTTCTATGACACACACACAAAATGTGTCTCAAAGAAATCTACAACCTCCTTCTGAATTTTTAAGTTTCACTGCTGTATTTCAAAATTTCAAATAGGAATGATGTTGACATCCAAAACCTTTCAATAGTCTATAAATGATACATTTATAATGTACGTAATATTTGACTCCTCCTATATAGTGTCATGTCTACAGGACACAACAAAGAAAAGCCTCAGAGAGGAGACAGGAAGATTCTCCACAGAAATATACTTTCAGTTTGTTACACTGACCATTGTAACTTTGCCGACACAGAGGCTTGGCAAAAAGCCATTTGTCTGTCAATTTTATTTGAGAACAATGGCTCAGCTGAGGAGCAGCACATTCAGAGGGAAAAAAGAAATGCTCTTTGACAACCACCAGCAAGCCTGTATCAGTAATGAACAAGTTACTTAATCTTTGCATGCGAAGCCATGCCAAGAGCAATTTTATAGTATCTTACTTTAAGAAGACTGGAAAACTTCATGCACCAAGACAGCAAACATTCCTTGACATAAAGATATAAAAAAAGAAAAGGCAAGACAATTTGCCTGATTTAAAAAATCTGTTAGGAACTTTTACTTTGCCCATCTATTTGAAGAAGTTCTTTAAAAAAAAGGTAGACATTCTTTTTACATTTCAACTGAATGTCTATCATAGTGTTACAGAAGGAGAATAAAAAATCAATTAAATCCTGTCAAAGATGACATCGTTTGAAAACACCAACATAAAACATTTCTCAATCCTAAAAGTGATAGCCCTGACATCTTTGCAAATGTACGTATCCTTAAGTCCTCTAGAGTACACTCTTTTTTTTTTTACTGTGTCACTCTTTCTATTGGTTCAACATTTTTGGGGGCTATAAAAATTAGATAATAAAATGTACAATGAAAATCTTGTACACATAACAACATTAAGTTAAAAGCAACGGGGGCATTTTGGGGGGAAAAATCAAATACAACTATTACAGATCTGGTGTCCAAGCATTCAGGCTGTTTGGTATGTTTAAAAAAAAAATCATTTAATATTTGAAAGAACAAGCATAAAAATCACAATACAAATAAACCAAATACCATACAAAAGAAGCATGGGCAATTAAAACAATTTTAAAATCTAGAAATACAAAAAAAATGTTAATGCATGTATGGCACAAATTAAAATGCAATCTTTGCTAACAAACTGAATGTATAATCTTTGGTGTGTACTAATTGTAACAGATAATCTTATACGTCCACTATGACATATATCACATATTTTTCAACAGACAGAAAGTCTTGTTACTTATGATTGGCACAAATTTTAACACAGCTTGTCATCCTATAAAAATCTTATAATGTGTTCTCTCGTATTTACATCAAAGTAATACTAGGAAAACTTATGTAATACAGAAACAAATGTTTTCATCGTTCTTTCCTCAAGAGGGAAAACATAAGTTTTGAATATTAATATCATAGCATATTACTAGTACAATGAATTCCAATAGCAGAATTGAAACTTTAATATGTATTGTAAGTTATAACGTTTTAAAACATAATTCAGGGGCCTGTATTTTATATTATTACAAAAGAAAAAAAAAAAGACTGGAAAATTCAATATCACATTTTTTGCACATTTACATAAAACAATATCTTTTGCCTTTATATCAAGATCTGAGTTTCTTTTTATTCAAATATAACACAATTTATTTTCAATAAAAGAAATATGATAACTTCAAATATAAAATATTTGACAGTTATCAATCAATATAAGCTAAAATTTGAATTAATTGTTTTTTTCTTTTCAAATTCAAGTGATATAATCCTCTTTCTACCTTAAATGAAGATTCATCTACTGGTCCATGACCATGTCTTTGCCTGTGGCTCAATATCAATTCCTGCTGTTTTCGCATTGAATTACAATCACCTTGACAACTTATCATAATGCTACATAGATGATTATGAAAGTAATGATAATGACAATGATCCATTCTATCCTTTGATCCCAACTCATTATAAGTCTAGTCCCTCAATCAAAATGATCTTTTAAAAATACACAAACACAGCTACATTTTAAACTCGTAATGTTTTCTAACAGCTGCAATATGAAACTTACAAAATGATTTGCATTAGGAGCACTGACCACATATGTGAGCATACAAAGTGTATGCAGAATTCACTTCCTAAAACTGTTGTGGATTAAAACCATTTTGCCAAACCATGAAGCAAATCTTTATGCAACTTTCTCTTATCTCATCATAATATTAAAGGCACATTGCTCTTTTCTTGTTCCCTGCCTTTATTTCTTAGATTCAGTACATGGAGACAATATGGATACTGATGTCTTCAGTTGGAGGAATTATCACATAAAAATTCCAGCCATCCTGTCCACTTCACAAATCCTCATGATTCTTATATTCAAATTTAAACTCAGTCTTCTCTTTAAAAGCTTTTCTTTCATACTCCTCAGCAAATAAAGGTACTCCTGATTCCTTTCATCTGAAGATTAAGATAAATGCATGTAAATGTCTCTACATTCCTTTATCAGACAGGATGAACAGAAACTGATAAATGAAACAGTACAAAAATGTTTGCAGAGGTTGATTAATTTGAATTGTCTGCCCGAAAATTAGATTTTGAATGTGTGAGCACTCTCAAGATTTATGTGAAAATATGTTCCAACTTTTCAAAACCTGTTTTTGCCTGTAGAAACTTACTAAAACTTGAAATGACATTGATAACATTAAAGGTAGTGATTCAATCCATTAACAAAACCCAGCAAATGAATCAATCAATAAATTCATAGCTTAAGGTTGGTGATGTATTTTCTCATTGTCACCTTAAAGCCATTTCTGATTATACTAAACATCATATCACAATAAATAGAATGACCATCACTGCACCAAAATAACAGTACCACAATCTGAATTTTAATTCACAAGGAAATGGCACAGAAACTTACTTTTGGTTTAATTTCATTAAAAAAAAAAGACCCAAAAACAACAAAAACCAGAACACATTAAGAAAAAGATTCAAAGTCGATCTATGAACACCGGTACACAAATGCATGTTTAAGTGTTTTTAAATGATTGAAGTCAGTGGCAAGGTCACAGGTAAAAATTAAATTGTATAATGTAAAGGTGATTAATTGGAATCTAAAATTGCTGTAATTGGATTTCAGTGAGACTTCTCTTCTACAATAAAGTGAAAGCCATTAGAGATTGATGCAACCAAGATTGGGCAGAAAAAGATATGGACATCAGCATCATATATAGCATATAATCAATTATCCTATGTAATAGGCGGCCCGGTAGTCAGTTGGTAGAGCGGCTGACTGCCAAGCGAGGTGGCCCGAGTTCGATCCACAGCCGGGCAGTGGTTTTTTTCGGGGCCCCCTGTTCACCCAGCAGTATAAATGGGTAGCTTGGTCTTTCTAGACTTG
>JAOYNN010163914.1:0-11089 GCA_025770095.1 Goniobranchus kuniei
AACAACTTAATTGCAGTTGGCAGGAATGAATTTCTGTGTCTTTCTCTGATTGTTTTGATTGTCAGTGGTCGGCCTGTACGTTGAGAAAACTTAATATGTTCAAAGAGAGGATGGGAGTGGTCTTTAATAATTGAAAGAATTTTTCGCTGACAATTTGTTGTATAGATTGACTCAAAATCTAAGAGATTTTTTTGGATTGTTGACTTTCGAGAATGAATTATTTTTCCTGCTTTCTTAATCATCTGGTTCAATTTATTTTTGTTGTTAGATCTGACATTCCCACCCCAGCACACAAGCGCAAATGAAATCAAACTCTCTAGGAAGGATTTATAAAAGAGATGTAAGATTTGGGTGTTCACGTTGAAATGATTTATCTTTCGAAGAAAATACATTCTGCTGTTAAATTTCTTAAATACATTATCTGAATGATGTTTCCAATTTAATTCAGAGTCAATCGTTACTCCTAGATATTTATATGTGTCTACTCTTTCAACCTCTTGATTATTGATGAGGAGCGGTGGTAAAGGAGATTTCTTGGTCCGAAAATCAATTATCATTTCTTTTGTTTTGTCAACATTCAATTGTAAGAAGTTTAGTTGTCACCATTCTACAAACCAATTTGTACTATTCCTGTATTCATTTTCATTTCCATCTTTTTTTATCAAACCTTGAATAGTGGTGTCATCTGCACATTTGATAAAGGGAGATTTAGATGGAGGTGGGAACTGACAGGCATTTTGTATGTAGTAAAAAGAATAGGAGAAAGCACTGCTCCTTGGGGCGCTCCAGTGCTGGTGGTAAGACTGTTTGATGTAATACTTGTCTGCTTAAAACTTCTGTCATCGGTGGTCTTAATAATATTTCTTATCCTAACAAATTGGGATCTCAAGATCAAAAAATCATATCCATACGATTATATTTTTGTTGACATTCATCTTGTGTAAAGTGTGAGGTTGAGGAAGGCAGATGCAAAGTCTATATAAGGATTCTACAATACATTTTAGGGGTTTCAAGGTGTTTATAAATGTTGTTAAGGAAAAGCAATATGGCATCCTCAACGTTTTTTTTCTCTGCATGCAAATTGCATTTCGTCCTGGTAAAGAGAAAAACATCTTTTAATTTCTTTTATCATTAATTTTTCAAAACATTTCATTATGAAAGAGGTTAGGGCAACAGGACGAAGATCGTTAAGGACTTTTAACATTTGGCCTTTTGGGAATCGGTACAATTTCAGAGGATTTCGAAATAATTGGCAACGTGTGACAATTCAACGAAAAATTAAAGATGTATGTAAAAATATGACATATTTAGGCAGCACAATTCTTAATCAAAACTCCTTTCATCCCATCCGGACCACGTTTTCTTCACGTTCACACTCGAAAACGCTCGCTCTACCTCACGTTCATCCGAGACAAAACCTTCAGTCTCTGATTCTTTAACAATTTCTTCAACCTTTTTCAAGCCTTCTTCTTTAAAATCGTATTCGTCAAATCTAGCAAAAAATTTATTCAGATTATTTACGTACTGATCTGGATCTTCATTAATAACAATTGCAGGCTTTTGTTTCTTACACCCAGCAATGGTCTTTAGGTGATCCCATGTTTGCTTGTTATTTTTCAGTTTGAAAGATTCTTCTATCTTTTTAGCATAATCATCTTTACAAGATTGTATTTTCCTTTTTGCCAGTTTTGTTAGCTCTTTTTGCTTATCTTTGTCATTGATTTTAAATACATTCTTTTTTTTTCAATCAAAATATCTTTCAGTTCTTTATTAATCCATGTTTTTGAGTTAGGAAACGCTTTCACTTCTTTCTTTTGACACATTTGTTGTTGACAGAACTGAACATAACAACAGACATGATCGTTTAACATAGTAATGTTCTCACATGAGTCTTTAAACACATTCCAGTCAGTAGCCTCCAGGTATCCTTTCAGTGTCTCGAGATTGTTGTCATTCCACACTTCGATTGTTTTCTTTCGAACTGTTTCTTTTTTTAGCACACTACGAAAGGTCGGTAGTAGGTGTATCATTATATGGTCGGAGTCACCTAAGGGAGGTAACTGTCTGCTGGTGAAGGCATTGTTGACATAACTATAGCACAGGTCCAAAGTGTTGTCTCCCCGTGTCTTACAATATACATAGTGGTGAAACGTAGGTAGCGACCTGTTCAGAGAACAGTTGTTGAAATCTCCTGCGATAAGCACTACACAGTCAGGTGATTTTGTCTGCTGTTCATGTACACGGTTGGCAATCTCCGTCTCAGCTGATTTGACGTTTGCTGTTGGTGGGACGTAGACCACATTTAAAACAATTTTGGGGAATTCACGTGGTAACTATTTTGGTCTGATGCTCAGAGTCAAGAGCTCGAGATCCGTGTGCATGCTTGGTGCGTAATGTGTACATTTTGGTTTGCCCACCAGCGATTGTTTATGTACGCACATACTCAGCCTCCTCGAACCTTTTCTGAATTCTCGTTTCGGTCATTTCGGTAAACGGAAAAGCCATCGACTTTGACATAGTCATCGGGGATGTGGTGGGCCAGCCAAGTCTCAGTAATAAAATCAAACCGGCTTCTCTGTACTCACTGAGAAAGCACACTTTTCCTGCCAATTCGTCGATCTTGTTGTTGATTGAATGGACATTTCCAAAAACAATGGATAGATAGATAGATAGATATTTGGATAAGTGAAGATATAAATGAGTTAGTTGTTAGATAGACAAACAGGTAGATGGAATGAAGGATATATAATATGGACAAATTGACAGACAAATAGAGAGACAGATAGACAAATAAATACATACATACATAGATACAAAGACGGAAGATGGAGAATCAAACATAATATATACAATTGTAAAATACCATTTATTGTACCAGGTGAATCCATGTTAGTTGAAGCAGAAACAGCATTTTTAATGAACTTTGCCCCATGGCAGGTTGTGCTTACGAACATCTTTTTACAAACAGGGACTTTCACTCCGTCCTTTTTTAGTAAGTAGACAAATGTCCATGGTTTTCTTAGATTCCTCTTTGACTCTTTTTCTTTTAGGTGTTTGCCTATCAGGTAGTCCGTACACAAACTGTTTTTTTCCCTCCCATGATAATGTCCACACCAAGTGAAAAATTGCATGTCTGTCTTTTTCATTTAGGCTTGCGCAAAATATTGTTTTCCCATCACAAGAACATCTTTCTTTTAGTATCCTTTCTTGTCTTTCTTTCCCATCGTTGATTCATTCTTTGCCATTTACTCAGAGCCACTTTCTGTTATTTAGTTTACAATTATCAGAACCTTTTGTTATTGCGACTTTTGTTGCAACCTTCCCTGATAGGATTATTTTGAGTGCTTTCTTTGTCAATGTTTGATTCAACTTTTGTCTCATTCTGGTGCATCATGTCTTTTTCTATTTGCAATGAAGGCGTTGCTTTTATAATCTGGTTCTGGTCCTCAAATGCTTCTGAACTTCCAAATTCTTTGCAGTCTCTGTCTCTGGTCTCACATAAGTTTGGTTTGGCAACTTGTAAAGGAGTTGAAATCATTTCATGTAGTTTTGTGCTGGAGTCTTCTGATATGCTGAGGTCAACAACATTATGGTTTGCTCTTACTTCATTTGTGTTGGCCCATGAGTCAATATTTCTTACATCAGTCCTTCTAACAAGACATTGAATCTCGAACTCATCATTTTCTTTGCTCTGTAAATTTACTTTGCTATCATAAACACATCTGCCTTTAATGTCATCTACATCAGATTCCTGGTTCACAGCTTTGTTTCTCATACCCGTGTCTTGAGTACCAACAAAAGAGAGATCTACAAAAATAACAAAGAAAAAAAGAGCAAGAGGTTAAAAATGTAAAATTGATACATATACTGGATACATAAAAATGATAAGCCAAACTGCATGTATGTTATCATTGTACAAAAGTAAAATGTAGAATTATGTTGGTTTTGATGACGACAACAACAACAATGATGGTGATGATGATGTTTATTATTATAGTTAGCTTTTTTACCTGAATAAATAAATTTCGTCATTAATCATTCGTTGTTAATCAAATAAAATTGTATTTACTCTTAACTTTTCAATACGATTCCACGGCTGAAAAAATCAAGTTTAGATCATTAATGAGCAGCTTTCTCAAAGCAACCCTCGAGAAAGTGGTTATGAAATAATTTTTACAGTCTATGAAGTCAGATTAGGCTATATTGATTGGCTGACTTCGGCAAGAAATTGCATCGATTACTGTATGACAGTCTCGGACATATCCCTGACATCTGTCAAAAAGGCGAATACGTCAGACAGGAATTCGGTGTTCATAGAAAAAATTCTGAACAGATGACCGAAGGACCCAGTGGTTGAGAAAATGACACATAGGTCGTCTGAGCAGAGCAAAAGGATGGCTAGTGGATGTTATTCTTTTGAAAAGTGATTTCCCTTACATAATTTAGCCCAGGATTTGAATCATGTATTTAAAAGATGACAGGCCATTGTTTTATGGAAAAAAAAAAGAAAATTGAAAATTTGGCGTAAAATGCTTTTACTCTACTGAGAGCAGTAGTGATATATTTGATTTCCTTGTCATTCATCGACAGAAGCAGTGCCGGCGAAAGAACTTGGAAGATTTTGGTTACTGACTTGAACCTGCCAAACTGTTTTTTTAGCTGACTTGTAATCCTGCTTGTGACTGGAAGAAATGTTTGGATCGGAAAGACTTCTTTCAGGTGTAAAAGATGAGTCTGAGAATTTTGATGACGTATGACAATGTGTCCTGAAATTACTATTAAAAAAAAATCCATTAAGCAAATTCTTGACTTTTGTCAGAAAAGATTTAACGTCATCTCTTATTTTTCCAATGTTGATATACAGCTTTTCAATTCCATCAAGATCAGAGTTAATATCAATTTGGAAATAAAGTTTTCAGGAGTCAAAATGTCAAAGAGGAAATTGAGCAAAAAGATGAATTCCATTGTTCCTTGTTTTGCCTGCAATGGTTTTACCTCACGAATCACATCTTGCTTTTTGCTGTCCAAGTTTGTTTTTGTGCGGGCCTTTAAGATGTCTTGAAATCTTACTTTAAGGGCTGCAATGGACATGACACTGCCAGTCCATCTTGTGGGGTTCAGAGATTTTAAAAGTCTCTTCACTGTCGGATGAAATTGAAGACAGAATGTCCCATCTGCAAATACTGTGGTTGAAGAATACAAAACTTGCTGTAAGGTATCAAAGAAATTTTTCATTGCAGGAGCCCCTTCATTGGCATCGTTTATAACCAAATTAAGGTTGCAGGCATCGCAATTAATGTAAAGTGCGGCAGGTTGGATGTCTACGATTTGTTTCTCTAGTCCATTGTACTGACCAGACATTGTTGCAGCTCCATCATTCGCTTGGCCACAACAATTTTCAAGGTTCAGAGAATGCGCGGAGAGCAATTCCAATAACAAAGTCTCTATTCCTTTGGAGGGTTGATCATGTAGAAGGTAAAAGCCAAGAAACAACTCTTACATTTAGCTCACCGTTCGAGTTGAAAATGGCATACCTAAAAGTCAAGCTTAGTAGATCTGGCTTTGAACAACCTTGCGTTGTATCTAGTATAATAAAACAACCCTGAATGTTTAGATATCATGAATGATTTCTTTTTTTACCTTTGATGACAAGAGTTCAATTAAATCATTTTTTATGCGGACACTTGGGTAATTCACTGACCTTTTGTCATGAATAAGTACTAAGCGTGACGTGAAACTTAGATAGCTCTGCTTGAGAGAGAAAATTTCCATTACATACAGGGCCCAGCTGATCAGTAGTACCTCAAAAAGGTGCATTATTCCTTATGATTGTTAAGACTATTTCAATCAAATGTTTCACCACATTCCTCCAAAACTGAAATTCTTCGCTCAACTAAGTCTGGGCAAGATTATCAACTGTTTTCTCTTCTTTCCATTGATAAAAAGATAAACAGCTGACAATATGAACTTTGGCAACCGCATGTTTCTTCACTTTTTTACACAATCCTTGCCAGTCATTTGTATAAAGTTCTTGTTCTGAACTCCCAAACATCCAACAAAAGTGTCAATAAGTGATGTCTAAAATTTTTAAATAACACAATCAATAGTAACTATTTGATAAGTTAAGGCTTGCCTTTTCTTCACCGCAGTAATATTCTGAAAACTGTTGAATTTGCTGATTTTAAGGAAAATTTCCAACAGGATGACACAATCCATGAGTGATGATAAAATCTTTCATCGCGGCATCGAGATGTATAGGAAAATGTCTTTTGTCTGTTGGATATTGCTCCTTCTCAAAAGCAGCGAAGTCAAATAATTTTTCTGCAATTTTACCCTTTGTATTAGAAGTAGAATCTGATGCCTCAATATTATTGGCAATGTCACTGGTTGTCTCCTTGTCAACTGGAGAAAGATTATAAGATCACACAAATGCATTAGTGAATGCAGAATGTGTATTATAATATATGTTATTTAAAAAAGTAGGATTTAATTTTATTTAAACCAGATGTAGATTAAAGGACCTTACATTTGCAAGAGACATCCTCAAGCCATTTTAAATTGCTTTACAATACCTACACATGCACATCATAACATACGTACACGTTCTTATAAATACTCTGATAGAGTTGATTTATTATAGTATTCTTTCTGGTAATGTTTTTTCCACATTAGCACTGTTGTTTCATATTACGATTTTATCAGGTAAATATACTCATGACTGAAAAATAACGAATAAATATACAAGGTTAAGAAAATAATGGAACAAATAATTTTTTTTGTGCTTGAACTTAAATGTAATGTTTCATTCACTTTTACCCAAACTGGAACTGCCACTGGTATTCTCTAATGGTGGAAACGATTGTTTGCCAAATGATTGAAAGAAAGTAGACAATGTTGGAGTATGTAAAATGGTATCCACTATAGAAGGCTTCACTATTTTTGCATTTTTCTGCACCAGATAAATAAATCCTTTTCATGACTCAAATAGAAAATTGTTAGAAATATTAGAGATGATTAGAAGTCAGCAAGATGAAATGGATTATTATAAAATGAAGCCATAACTAATAGGCTTAGCAAAATCTAGAATCAACTCGGCTCTCATATTATCCACAATGCACGAATGAATGAAAGTAATGAAGATGGTATCACACTAAATAAGCTTTAAACCATTTAATATTGTTTGTTTGAAAAATCAAATTGACGTGTTTGATGTCATCTCTACGTCCCCTCCCTGTATTTGACTTTGTGTTTGTGAGTGTCTAGACAGACTGTTGACAGGCTGGGTGCTGGATTGGCACTTTGTGACTTAGCAGTAGGAAAAAGAAGTGAAAGTTGACAGATTTGACACCTGCCTCGCAATTGACACAAGACACTAGACCATTTCTTTTTTAAATTGTCAAGAATGCATTAGATATGTGTCTTTTTTAATCAGCAGGTAAATCAAAATGAAAACGAGAGAATGATGGAGATAATTATTGACAAAACATTGAAAATATGATTGTTGTGAAGTACATCGTAATGACAACTGAGGAATAGAACCTTTCAAGCTGGCAAGATAACGTACAATGCAAAATTTTTAGACATTATACAGTGTATGAGGTGCATAAGGCCTAAATAAAGTGCATTTATTTTGATTGAATTGCTCATTGTGTTTCTATCTGCCTTTATTCTTGATTCATGTGGCCGTTTATAAATAATGCCCCTATACAAAATTTAGGAGACTGGAAATGGTTTTTGTTTTTTTTTTCTTTTGGGCACTCCTAAGGCTGGAGGTCAGGGGCTCCCTGGGGACATTGGTCCACCATGCAGTGGCGACTGCGGGGTTGCATGGTACAGCTCTGAATATGAGTGCATAAGGTATAAACAGCTAGCATGTGACTAGCTTTATTGGCTGTGTGATTGTGAATTGTTTTTTTCTTTTAACAAAGATAAATGATCCAATACTTGCATTTAAAAATATGTTTAAATAATTTTTATTTCCATGTGATCATGCATCAAACTTCATGTGCATCAGTTAGACCAGATAGATAAAATCTGTAGTGAAGATTGGTATTCGATATAGGCATTCATGTTCATGGATAGGCTTCTTAGGGGTACAAAACTTTACAAATAAAAAGTCAATACTCAGTACCACTGAAATGTCAGAAATGGGGCATAGTTATTATTAAATTTGATTATATTAATTACCATATATAATTACAGACGGGAAGAAAATGAATGTATTTATTTGTTGTTCCTTGAGTATGACTATGAATAGTTCTAGGGTGTGCATTAGATCAATACAGAATTAATTAATTTTTAGTGGAGACTTAATTATTGATAATTTACTAACATTGACAACTTCTATCACGTTTCTTCTTGAACCAAAGACTCTTAGCTATAAATTTTTACTAAAATTTAGGGGCACAGATAGCTCAATGGTTAAGGAGTTGGTTTTTGGATCAGGATGTCCTGAGTTCGATTCCCGCCCGCGACTACTTGTGTTTTTTCCTTGAGCAAGAAAATTTACCCTGATTGTTTCACTCTGCTGAAGTGATAAATGAGTATCTAGCAATAGGCTGGTATTGTGCAGAATGTGCTCTACTTTACTGTATACTTCCCAGGGGGTATGCCTGCTAGGAGATAAAGTATTGTAAAGCACTTTGAGACTGTTTGAAGAACGGTGGAAAGTGCTATATGATGCAATCTTTTTTTGGGATCAACAGCCACTTTACATTGAATTTCCCCCATTCTTCTTCTCCTTCTTCTTCATGTCTTCTATGATAGCTGAATCAGTTGAGTGAGTATTACTGAGAGTCCATGTCTTTCGTTGAAATATCCCCTTACTTTTTTTTTTTACTCTAATTCTGTGTAGATGGCTCAATAGTACAGGCGTCGGCTTGGGATCGGGAGGTCGCGGGTTCGATTTCTGCCAGTGACTACTTGTGTTTTTTCCTTAAGCAAGAAAATTTACCGTGATTGCTTCACTCGACTCAGGTGTAAAATGAGTACCTAGCAATAGGCTGGTATTATTGCGCAAAATGTGCTCCACTTTACTGTATACTCCCCAGGGGGTATGTATGCCTGCTAGAGAATGAGGAAACGCGCTATATAAATGCAATCTATATCTTTAAGATGCCATAAGATTATGGACAAAATAAAGCAATAGCTCCGAAAACTAAAAATGTTCTGCAGTCAAAGTACACAGAATTAGAGTAAAATGAAATAAAAGTGGGATATTTCAACCAAACACATGGACTTTACAGGAGAAGAAAAAGAAAAAAAATGTATGAAAATTTTTCAATTTTACACCTTGACACTTTATTAATAAGAAGTACAACCCAACGGAGTTCTCTTGTCAGAACTTTGAGCTTTAAGTAACTGAAATTATTGGGATGCAAGGTGAATGTTTCTTTCTAATCTGCTTGGTGCAAAAACCTGACATAGGGCTGTGACTGAAAATGGCACATATTTTCCTCTAGTTGATTTCACCGTGTGTCATTTGGAAGTTTCTTGCACCAATATAATTTCAACATTATGTTAAATAATTAAAGAGCACAGAGCGGTTTTTTTTTAAAAAAAAGAAAGAAACATGAGAAAGAGAGCTGCAAGGTTAATCCCTTAGGAAAAAGGTTATTCATGGGTCATGCATTAGAGTACAAAATAGACATATCAAACGATGGGATTCTCATGCTTAGTTTACAAGAAACAATAAAGTTAACCCCTTAGAAAAGAGAAGGCGGAGATGCCATCTCCGTAAAAATACAAACCTTGGAAAATATCTGAGAACGGGATTTTCATTACTATTAGAAACAGCAAGGTTAACCTGTTGGGAAAGAGAAGACAGAGATCCATGGGTAATACATAAAAGTAAACATTTAGGAAATACCTGAAGATGGGATTTTCATTACTTATAGGAGAGGGAGGATGGAAATGTATGGGTAATACATGAAAATTAAAAGTTTACAAAATATCTGAAGATAGGGTTTTGATTACATCATGAACAACCACATAGAAAAGTGAAGTTAGATTATAGATGGGTTATGTATGAAAGTAAAACAATATCTCAAGACGATATTGTCATATATTTTGTAGAACAGCACGGATTGCCTTTTAGTAGGATAATACCTGAGATGAATGGGTCACTCATAAAGTAAAAGTTTGGAAAAGAACCTGCAAGCTGCCTCTGCCGACAATAATTTTAGCAAATGTAAGATCAATAAGGAACAAGATAGACACTGTCAGGGCGCTGCGCAAATTTGAAAATGAATATAAATAAGCAAGTATCCTGTGCTTATTCCCTGAAACCTGGCTAACACAAGCGACATTGAACTAGATAACTGTAGTCTATTCCGACAGAACAGAGACTGTACCACAGTTGACAAGTTGAAAGGTGGAGGAGTGTGTCTGTTTATTAACAACGGATGGTATAAAACTGTCGTGTAGTCGCATCAATCAGCGAGAAAAACAATGAGCTCATATCCATGTCCCTTAGACCCCACTAATTACCTAGATAATATCCCGTCTTCTATGTGATTGCTGTTTACATTTCACTTGACGCCAACTACAGCAAGGTTTCCTAAACCATTAAAGAAGTGGCATTTGATTACTTAATGTCTCAACCAGATGCTCCTGTGATAATCTTGGGTGACTTCAATCAATGTCCTCCTATCAACCCAACTTTCTACCAACACATCTCAGTCCATGCTCGACGCGATAAGACCTTTGATCTATGCTATATTAACACTAAACATTTGTACAATAGCGTTCAGAAGGCCAAAATTGAGCATTCTGATCACATTTCTGTGTTGCTAATTCCAACTTACAAGACACGTCTACGTAAACAAAAACCAGTCGTAGCGATGTGGGCATTGTGATTTATCCCTTGGGCAAGGTTATTGTCAAAAATTGGTATCAAATTGTCTCCGTTTCGCGGCGCCGTTCTTACGGCTGACGCTCGGTTTTCGGCTACAAAGACCAAAGACAAATTTCCCTTCCGGGACGAATACACTGAATATAGTGGTATGTTTACTTTATGTCATTTTTTTGTGTAAACTCTATCTTACGTTATAAAAGTTACAGGGAGGTTTTTTTCTTCATGTATTTTGGG
>JAOYNN010164024.1:0-11089 GCA_025770095.1 Goniobranchus kuniei
AGTAGTAGTAGTAGTAGTAGTAGTAGTAGTAGTAGTAGTAGTAGTAGTAGTAGTAGTAGTAGTAGTAGTAGTATGTGTGTATTGTTCATCAAGAGAGAAGTGGACAGTTGATAAATTCTTTGGTAATGTAAAGAATGCCTAGAATTGCGTGAAACCAGCTGCAATCGGTACATCTGATTAGAACATGTTATTGTCAATGCCCAAATACAAACCACTCATCAAACAAAGTAAGCCGGTCAAAAAATGTGTCAGATCTATGGATAAAAATGCATGGAGTACTCTTCACCGATGTGTTGATTGTACAGACTGGAATGGATTTAAGGATAGCACTACGAATGTTGATTAGCTGAATGACTGCGTGACAGAATACTTGATTTTTGTGTCAATGTTTTCATTAATGAGAAAGAAGTTGTATGCTATTCAAGTAACAAACCCTTGATTACGAAAGACCTGAAAAAGCTTATTCGTGAAAAGAAATTTTTATTTATTCAAGGTGATAAGATTGTCCTCAAAGCAAAACAGAAAGAGTTGCATAAAGTAAAACAAATTGTAACGAGAAGTAGAAACAAAAAATTGAAAGCAATTTTAGACAAGGTGACATCTAAGATACATGGAAGGGAGTTAAGAAAATAACCGGTTACACGAAAACAAATCCCCACTTTCTGTTAGATTGGATCTCAATGAATTAAATGAATTCTATGCATGCTTTGACACACTTGACTTTTCTAATGAAATGAAAGAAGTGAGATTGACTTTGCATGAGAACAAAAGTGTAGATGAATGCTCAGTTGCAAGTGAGAATGAAACAATGCAAACTTTCCTGAATATTAATATTAATAGAAAACATGGTCCTGTGGAGTGACCGGTAAGGTTTTAAAGATGTGTTCATCACAGCTGTGTCATATTTTCACCTTTATGTTTAATCTGTCTCTGTCATCATCCTCCATTCCCAACATCTGGAAAACTTCAACATCTATTCCTGTTCTTAAAAAGAGGAAAAAGTAACAACTTTAAATGATCTGAGACGTGTTGCTCTTACCTCTATTATCATAAAATGCTTTGAATCAGCAAGTATCTCCCCACCTTGATACTTTTCGATTTGATTATCAGCTGAAACGAAGCGTAGAAGGTGCTCTTTTTGTCTTCTCAAACAGCATCTATCGGCATATTGATAAGCCTAACAGCTTATTTGAATATTATTTGTTGACTTTTCATCAGCATTCAATACTATTCAGCCCTATCTTCTTGTACCAAAATTGTCCAACATGAACATAAACAGACATGTCATTGCATTTTGAGCAACAGATCTCAGTCAGATTTCGTTAATGGTAAATCATCAAATGTACGTATTATGAACACAGGTACCCCTCAGGATTGTGTCATCTCACCTGTCTTATTTACAATATATACATGCATGTCAAAGCCAATCTGCAGACTGCAATCCCCTTTTGAAATTTGTGGATGACACCACCCATATTGGACTTATAAGTAACAACAATGAAACATTATGCAGAGTGGAAGTAGAAAATTTCGTGAAATGGTGCACCACAAATCATCTCCATCTTAATGTAAATAAGACCAAGGAAATGGTTATTGACTTTAGGAAAAAAGAGTTAATGGCCTGGATCTCTGCAGGTCACCAGCTCGCCTGGTGGGTATCAAAGCTGTAGATGGACACAGCTGATCAGAGGGATATGGAGTGTGTACCTTACGACTGCCGAGACGCGGGCCACCCTTCTATCTGGCGACCTTGATTTCAAAAGACGCCACATTGATTTTTTAAGTTTCAATCCATTTCAAATTAAGGACCAATCCATCCCAGTGGTTAAGTTAATCATTGGAGGCATACCCACGAGTGGGGACGATGAAACAATACAGGAAAACCTTCTGACTTGAATGTAAAATTCGCTTCCCAATTAATTATAAAAATACAGAAGCGAAGACGAGATATTAACGTCTTTCAAGACACGGAAGAGGTATGTTTATATCTCAATCCCCTCAACCAATTTTCCCGCAACAGTTCAGTTAGGTCAATGGTTTACTTCATTGTACTATAAGGGCCAAAATGAGGCCTAATTTAAAAAAAACAATACTGGGATGGGACCTGTTCCTAGCAGTACCTGTGTGTGTGCTGTGTGCCTCTCGCCTTCTGGGTCCTTGGGAGGTAAGGGGAGAAATGGTGAGGATGAGCAACCATGCTCGAATACACAGACGGGGACAGTCGATGGTGGTGGCGCAACCCGTGCTGTTGACTGGTTCGATTACACTGAGGTAGGTACGTGTAAAAAAAAATACACAAAAACCACTTTTAATTGACTCAGCTCTCCTCAGATCCCAGACGGAGAAAGAAAGGCCAAGAAGCCTGTCATTAAAGAGAAAAAAGAAAAGAACAAAGTCACCTCAAACCAAAGATGAAAGACACAGAAGTGCTTCGGTAGTTGTTCGAACCGCTCTTACCTCTCCTCCTCTCTCAGGATATAACCGGATTGACCAGGATAGCAGCTGCGGTGAGTACTGTTTGGCTAAGAGGTAAGTTCACAAATTTCGCACCCCTCAAAGATCACGACCCAGACCGTCAACGGAATTCCCTTCTTGGTTTGCGAATGGGGCATGGGAAAATATCCTGTCTCTGAATTGCAAAGGCCTCAGGGCACGAAAATAGAAAACGAAAATCTATTTTTAGGATATGTAGAGAATATGACTTCGCATGCTTGCAGGAGATGCATATTACAGAATCTTTCATAGGTAAATTGAGAAATGAACGGGGAGTGGGGCTGGTAGACTCGCCCGGCTCTATGCGTAGCAAGGGACAAATAATAGTTGTAAACAAGAAACACCACTGTAGGAAACCAAAGATAATATTCTCTTCCGATAGAATGCTAATAATCAAAATAATAATACAGGAAAACGAATTTACCATCGCAAACGTATATGGCCCGTCCACCAAAAGTGAGAGACATATTCCTCAATAAATGATCACATTTAAATTTGAATACAGATGACGTCATATTATGTGGGGATTTCAACATAGTAATGAATAATCAACTAGATATTATCTCTGGGGAAAAACGTGATAAATGTGAAGTATCCAAATTTCAACATACAATTAATAAGTTAGAACTTATGGACATTTGAAGATACATTCATTCATGAAGATGCAGTGGATTACACATGGTCTCGGCCTACACCGTTTACTGCTCGTCAGTTAGACTACTGTTTTACTTCACACAACTTAACCCATCAAATTTCTCAAGTTAAACATATCTCAATCCCACTAACAGATCATAAAGGTATACATACTCACTTTCAGTTTGTAAAACTTTCAAAAAACTCGTTATGGAAATTTAATGACAGTCTCTTAGAGGACTTCAATTTCATTTCTAACATGAATGGAGTTATAGATGACTTTTTAAAAGAAAACGTTAGTCTAAATCCCACATAGAAATGGGACTACCTTAAAGCATTAAATCCTACTGCTTGGCCTTTCAATGAGAGAAGCAGGTAAGAGAAGAGATGAAGAACACCAGTTAAGAACAGAATGAGATAATTGTGATAAACTTCTTATAAATGGAAATAATCATAACATCACAACGATAAGCAATGGGATATTCGAAATCAAAAAGAAATGAGACATTATTGCTCTCAACAGAGCTCACGGTGCTCCAATACGCTCACGATGCAAGTGGATTACTGAAGGGGAGAAAAATACTAGGTATGTCTTGAATTCAGAGAGCTCAAGAGCAAATCATAATAATATCCTCGAACTAAGTCTTGGCGACAAAAAATAAAGCAACCTTTGGAAATCTTAAAAAGTACACGTGGGTTCTATAAGAAACTTAAAAACAAAAGACAATAAGATAGATCATGATTTTTCAAAGTCAAATAATTTCTTTCATAATTGCAAATCCAACAAAATATCAGAAGATGACAAATTACTCCTTGACAAAAGTTTAAAGATAGAAGATCTCGGTAAAGCACTTTCTCAGCTCAACACCAAAAGTGCTCCTGGAACCGATGGTTTAACCGCCAATTGTTACAAAATGTTCTGGGCACGTCTTAAACAACCACTGCTTGAAAGCTTTATGGAATCTATCAGGAAGGGAGAGCTTACACTGTCTCAACGTCGCAGAGCTATTATTCTCATTTATAAAGCTGGCAACACCGATAAATCAAATGTAAAGAGCTGGCGACCAATAACTCTCACAAATACAGACTACAAGATATATCCTAAAGTTTTAGCGTTGCGATTACAAAGTTTTAGATGACATAATTCACGTAAATCAAAAAGGCTTCATGAAGGGCAGATCTATCGCGGATGCGGTCAGATTGATCTATGATACGTTATGCCTTTGCCGTCAAAACAAGAAAGAGGGAATTCTGGCATCTTTAGACATACAAAAAGCATTTGACACTATAGATAAAATATCAATATTAATCTCACTTCAGCTTTTTAACTTCGGAAAGGTTTTCATACGTATGATCTCAACCTTAATGTATAATACCCAAATTTGCATTAAAAACAGTAACAGGGTATCATCGTTTTTTCAAGTACATCGCGGCATTAGACAGGGTTGCTACTGTTCATCATGGTCATGGAGATTTGTGGCAATTGAAATACGGAAAGAAGAGGACATCATATGTCTTAAACCTATTAATACTTTAAACTCCAAAATTGCCATGTACGCCGATGATGCGTCTCTGTTACTAGCAAATGTAGACAGTTTAGCTAAAAGTATAAAAATCATTGAATCGTTTGGGAAATTAACTGGGTTAAAATTGAATAAAGATAAATGTACAGGATTCTACCTAGGAGGAAGTAACGATGAAATAGTAATGAATGTAATATTAGCTGGATACCGCAGGGTGAGCACATGAAACTTCTTGGATTTTATTTCAATCATTCACAAGAATTATCACATATTGATCTTAATTGGAAACCAAAAATTGATAAAATTAACTCAGTTATCAAACGTTGGCGGCATAGAGATCTGTCACAATGTGGAAAAGTTGTATTTATTATAACCTTTCTCTTATCAAAATAACTTTTCAACTTCAAGTCCTCGCTCTTCCAGAAAATGTTCTGAGGGAAATAGATAGAATACTATTTAAATTCTTCTGGCAAAAGAGATGATCAGATAATAGGGCCTTCTTCTTTTGCCAGATGAATTTAAATAGTATTCTATGTATTGCCTTGAGAACATTTTCTGGAAGAGCGAAGACTCGAAGTTGAAATTTGAGGGAGGCCCTGAAATGATAAGTGTAACAACCCAATAAAAGGCATTTTTACTTAAATGGTTAGACAAAATCTGACTCCCAAAATGAATTCTCAGAAATAGGGAATGGTCTTCTCAATGAATTGGTCGAATTCAATACCTTTTACAATGCTCAAAAATTGACAATACCACGGTTAAATCAATAGCTATACATTCAGAATTTTAGAGGAAACTCATTTGGACATACAAGAACATTACAAGACTTTTGCATTCCGAAGTTATGCCGATAACAAGGTGGGAAATTCTTAATAAACCGATTTTCAATAATCAGTTTGATACGTACAAAGAGAAACCTCTATATTTTAAACGATACATTGAAAATAATTTGATGCATATAAAAGATATGTGTGTTAGTAACAGACTTCCTACAATGGATAAACTGGAAGACAAATTAGGTGGGTATCCCGCACATATGTTTCATTTTGATACGTTGTAGAACAGTATACCGAGAACATGGAAAGCAATCATAGAAAGCAATACGCAAAACGAGACTATTGATCTAATTGCAGATGTAGAGTTCAGAGAACGTATTTCTACTTTTTTTGAAAGCTAAGACTAGACACATTCAGTTATTTATCAATAATAATAATATACAAAAAGACAATGAGTGGGCAGCAACATTCTGGTCACACAAATTCAGTATTGATATTTACAAATACTTTTCACTGGCACATTTTGTCACGAAAGAATCAAGACTGAAACTTTTACATTTTAAGATTTTACATAACGTATATCCGACAAATATACTGCCACCAAAAATGAAAATTAACAGAACTGAAAAATATGAGTCCTGTCAAGAGCCCGATTTTCTAGAACGTTTTTTTTTTCATCGAATGCAAGCTTCTAATAGCGTTTTGGAGACGAATTGAGTTGAAAATACTGAATGATTTGAAGTCAGCCTCCGGCTTAGTCACATACATAATAATATATTATTTGGTATACTTAAAGACGATATTGAAACACATAACAAAACTTACAAAGAAATTAATCGCATGATACTCGTAGCCAAATTATGCGTGAGCAAATTCAAGTATGATATATATGTAAGAACATAGAACAAATATTCTATAATGAGTGGAATCTAAGACAATAATAGGATCTCTCCGTCTGTCTCTCTGCCTCTCTTCCTCTCTAGAATATCATAGTAAGGGTGACTTGGAGTCTTGTACATCATCTAGGGGTCTCGTTTCTACTGTTTGAGTGTTTGCATGAAAAAGTAAGACCCGTTTCAGATAGCCGCAAAAAAGCCATGATATGGTGTAAATCAATTAATGAGATAAAAAAATACTAATTATAACGCTCTATCCTGCTTCTATTGCTGTAAACTGATAGATATGCATGATACTAACTGTCCCTGACGATCATAATGGAACTAAATTTGGTCTTGTAAAGTGACTTTAAGTTAAAAGCAAAACACTTCTTGTATTGGCGTTGCGAGTAAGATGGTGCAGGTAGGGCTCTCTCTCTAATTGAGGTGATCCTGCAGGCATTATTGGCGATGAGCTGTGCCTACTGGTGGTTTTGGCTCTTTTACGCCAGTGGGTGTTGCTCATCGCAGCTTTCAACTGTTGATAACACAGAAATACCGAGAAAATTGTGGGATGGAGTGATTGTATTTGGATGAGGCTGCATCCCCATAATAATTATGTGTTGTCAATTATGAATTGTTGTGTTGCATTGCGGGGTGCAGCCTTGTCCAAGGCTCACTCAGCTGTAGAAAGTGCGTTTTTGATTTTGATACCCCATCCCCATTCTTTGTAGTGTCTCATTCCTCATTCTCCTTTTAAAAACAGAATAGAAATAACAGTTGCACAAAATTCATGGCCACGTTTTGAATAGAGAAATGGAATGCGACATAACATTAACCTTAGCTGGAACGCCATTAGAGCGATGGGTTTGGGAGAGGCCTCACCTGGGATCCTGTAAAGGACCGGGATAGACGTGTTAATTAACACTAGCTGCATGTTATGTCATTATTTGTGAAGGACATAAACACAGTAGAGTGAACACAGATTTCAGGTTATATGCTAACATTAGAAGACTTATACATATAACATGATTTACCAACAATGGCGGTACGAGGCCCGGGTTTCATAAAAAAGCACCCAATGATTTTACAGAATCAACAATTTTTATGTTTTGTTTTCCAAATTTTACTTCAGCCTTCTTGTGAATTTCAATTTGAGGTTTATTCCCAATTATTAAAACTTCTGTCTTTTCTTCATTCATTTCTAATTTATTCATATCCATCCATGTCTTTACACCTGTGACACACTGCTCTGTTTGTTTTGCAACTGTTTCAAAGTCTCTGGTATTGTTAACAGAATATATTTGGCTGTCATCAGCATAAAAATGATAAGAAAGATTGTGGCTTTTAATAATTTTTGAAAGTGGAGCTGTGCATAAAATAAACAATATCGGTCCAAGGACCGAGCCTTGGGGATCTCCATAAATCAAAGGATGGGTTTGAGATTTAGAGGAATCTATCACTACCATGTGCTTCCAGATAGGAGGCAAACCAGTCCAGGACAGCGCCAGTGATACCACACGTGTTGCTGCGTCGTTTTAAAAGGATTTCATGGTGTATGGTATCGAAAGCGGCTGAAACATCTAACAAGGTCAAAAAGGAAACAGAGCCACTGTCTATAATTTGAATAAGTTCGTAAGCAACACAAGACATTGCTGTATCTGTTCTTTGATGAGCTCTGTAGGCGATTGAAAATCTTCCCACAGGGCATTATCCCTAAGATGTTTAAAAAGACGTTTCAAAACTAGTTTTTCGAGAATTTTGGAAAAAATCGTATATTAGAAACTGGCCTATAATTTTTCAAGTTTTCTGGATCAAGATTGTGTTTTTTCAGAAGATGTTTAACTACAGCAGCCTTGTAGATATCTGGCATTCGTCCTGAACAAAGGGAATCATTGATTGGATTTGTAATGGTTGGTAACAATTCATTCAAACATGATTTTAGGATATCAGTGGGGAAGGGTCAAGTTCACAATACTGTCACGGATGGGAGCAATGATCTCAGAAACTTCTCTCTGAGTGGCCTCCTCAAATGCGTTTAAAAAGGTGCTTATGGTTTATTTCCTGGTCCTGAAAAAAGTCATCATCTAAATCAAGCCTTATTTTTGAAACTTTATCTACAAAAAAGGAAGCAAATTTATCTGGTAACTCAACCGAGGGAATTTTACTACCGAAGTATTTTTAGGTTTGCCGTAAAGCTCGTTACATGTGCCAAAAGATGTTTTGATGATGTAAATCTACCAAACTTCGAATCATAAAATTCTTTTTCAGCTTTCACTCACACACAATTCTAAAGCGTTTTTGTTTTCCAAATAAATGTCCTTGTGAACGGTTAATCCAGATTGTTTCCATTTAGTCTCTGCAGCTCTCTTTCGTCGTTTGGCTTCTTTGACTTCCCCGTTGAACCATGGTGACGGCTTTCTACCATTGATCGTTCTTGAGGTAAGGGAAGCATGGTCGACGTGCTATTTCATTCCTTGCTCTTCGAAAAGGTCTTCGAGTCGCTTCACTTCTATGGTGTTTTTATCAAAATGCAGATTGAAATCTCCCAAGAAAATGTTATTTTTGTTTTCTACATTTGATGCTGTTATAAATTCTTCACACCAATGTGAAAAAGTTGTGACTTTCACGCCAAAAAGAGCGGGAGGTTGTGGTGGTTTATAGATGTTTTTGGTGTTGCTTCAGTTGTTTTTTTTTAATATCGTTGGCAGAGATGTCGGGATGTTATTGATGTATATCGTCCCATTGTTGAAAGATTCGTGCATAGCGGCTGGGGCGGGAATAGCGTCATCACGTGGCAGAATGTGTCCAAGTAGATTCCAACGTTGTTGTTTGCCATGGCAGCTGACTGATCTACCTTGGAAAGGTTGTATTGGTTTTTGTGTGTTGCTGTTTTTTCAGGACAATAAACACCGATGATAGTTCGGAGATGTTTTGTGTGAGGCGTCAAAGCTTTCAAGGCTTTTAATGTTCTTTACAAATCTCTATCAATAATTGAGAATAGCCAACCTCATCCTTCTCTTCTTAAACGGTAAGCCGTTTACCCATGAAATTTTAGTTTAAAACAAGTTTAGTCTTACCATCAATGTAAAAAATTATCTTGTATAATTGAATTGAATCTTACTTTTTCTAAGGTGCCTCAGAGATGAAAACTGTAACGGTGCAAAGAAACACAGAGAATATTTCTTTGAAAAGGCAATAAAGGCTAAGTTGTATTAATATTCGTGTCTTTATTCCCTTATAAATAACTGCAAGCAAATACACAAAACATTTTTACTAAGTACAATGAGACAACAACACATTTACAGGTTCACTCGATTGTACAGTACCGATTTCTTCCCTTCATCTCCAACTTTATTTATTTCTGTTCATCTTTTAATTTAATTTTCTCTCTCTATTTATTACCTGTACACTGCTATAGGTAGTGTTTTGTTTGTTTGTTTATTTATTTGTTTGTTTGTGTGTTTGTTTGCTGTTTATTTTATCATTTTAGGGTGTATGTAGTTTTTTTCATTTTTTGGTACTGTTTTGTCTGTTTATTTGTTTTGCGAGTGTGTGTTTTTTTAAATCTTGTTTTGGATTTTTGCACATAATGAATAAAAAAAGGTTAATCAACCAACAACGATGTTGTCGACATAGTCACACTGTGTAGTTTTGGGACGTTTGAGATCACCTGTATAAAAGCCAATCTCTTTACGTCCATCAGTTACAATATTGAAGAAATGATATTCCTCTTGGTAAAATTTAGTATTACAGTGACAATATCTAAAGGCTTGCAGAGACCAGTTCCAGAGGATACGACTTTGTACGTCGTTGTGAGGTATGTCTGGAAATGAAATAATAAACGAAATGTAAAGGTTATTTTAAGAAGTGACAAAGATGCAAGATTGTAGTTTGAAGTTTCACCAATACAGTTTATTATCCGTCATATTTCCTTGTTGGTATGATGGAAATCCCTCTACAGTTTTAAAGCTTCGACATTTACTGGCAACATTTTGATGGCAGCGAACGTTTTACCTTACAAATAAAAAAAAATCCCTTTGGAGTTTGCAATCGAATGTCTGTCACTTTCTGTGCCCGTTTGAAATCACCATTATTGTTTAATATTGTAATCCTTTGTTGAAGAGGTATTTTTCCTGATCTAGTCAAAGACCAAAACATATATCTCTGTCCACAAATTACATATTAAGGATGAACCTAAATCTGTACAATGAATGCCACCGGGGCCTACACGCTATTACTTTTATGCCCTATTTGGCCGGTGGCATGTAGAGTAAGAAGAAAGTAGGAACCGGAAACTGCGAAGCTTCTTTGTCTTTATACGCTCCTTTTTGGAAGAAAGGTGTCCCGGCTTATCACGGCTTTCGCTGTGTGACAGTGTCTTGAAAATTAACCAAACCATTCTTACAAAATCTTTTTGCTGCCTCTTTCTATTTTCTTTATTAATACATATTATTTTCTTTATTAATACATATTATTTTCGTTCATTGGTTGTATGCAATGAAGTAGTGTATGATGGTTGTTATACTGTCATCTTTCATGGTCATCGTAATATCTGTCTAGTTTATATGTCCATATGAAGAAACTGGCTAGCCCCAAAAATGAAGACTTTAATCTTTTCCGCGGAAGATACTGAACCCGGCGACGTTCCGAGTATGCGAAGCCATCAAATACTATCCCTCTGTCTAATCTTGCAGTAATGTTGACTAATTATTAGGCTGTAAATGCTCTTCAATCGTCTAATAATAATAATAATAATAATAATAATAATAATAATAATAATAATAAT
>JAOYNN010164135.1:0-11089 GCA_025770095.1 Goniobranchus kuniei
GTATTATAAATTTCCTGTATACAAAATACGACTACTTCATGCCTACGAATGTGGCACTCCAAATTTTTGGAAAATACGATTTGGGCCCGTGGAGGGAAAGGGTTAGAGACCGCTGAGGTTTATCTCCGCCTTCGTCATCGTATGGTGCATCTTGCCAAACTTCCCTTCATGAGAGCAACAAAGCTTATTGTGATTGACAGGTGTCATACGAGTTCTAGCATCTTTGACACTTGGAATGGCGCAAAAATAGGGGTGCAGTGCCAAATTATCGGACAAATTTAGGTCACAATTTTAGTCTAGGCTTTTCAATGATGATACAAAATTGGTGCATTTTAAATGATGAGAAAAAATCCTATTTTAAAATTATTCAATAGATCTAGCTATTTGATTATTCGTCTATTATATAAACCGACAATTACTTGATTTAACAACTACTACATTCTTTTTCTTACCTCTTTGGCCCTTTGTTGTAAGAAGGGGGTAACCTGAAAAAGAGGGGTAACCTGAAATCCCGATTTCAGATGACCGGGGGGTATCCTGAAAATTGGGGTAACCTGAAAACTTTACACCGGCGCAAATATTACAGAGGTAAAGCTGTACCTCTGGATCTTGATCTGAATCTAGATGGTTTCGCTGAAGTGACCAGTAGTGGCATCATCTCAGCGGTCCCGTTTCGGATAAAACAATTTTAATCAAGAACAGATGTTCTGCTTGAACCTATCTAATGATGTAGCATTTACAGTGGAAACACATCCTTTATATTACATGCATGAATCTAGTTTTCATTATACTACCTTGTATGATTTGAAGATCACCTACATGAATCATTAAATTGAGCAACGAGGAAGATCTAAACAGACTACACAAGATCGCACACAGCAGGAGCCACTGAAGAGAGTTAACGGATAACATCCTGAAGGCAACCGAGGCGGAGGAGTCAGAAGACGCCTTAGCGGAATATTGTTGACCTTGGGAGTAAAACAATGGCACATAATAGGAAACGGAGAGCAAGGGAAGTTTATAAGGAAACACCCCAATCAATCAACATGAAAAATTTCTAACATTCACACTGTTATCAAGTACCATATTATCCTTCAGTCAGCATTGCACAAGATTTGAGATGACATAATCTGTAATTGTCCATTCATGTAAAACATCGACGGCCTATTATATTAGTGTCTCGACTAGTTGACGAGTGAATAGCACCAGCTACTGTTATAGTACCTTTAGATAAAAATGATACCTAGTAGATAAGAAAGTCTTTTTTTAAATAGTATCAACTAGGAATATTAAATGAATCTAATAAAAGTCTGATAACAAACAAGCTTACCTTGATAGTCTAAAAAGCAACTCTATCATTGAGCATGGGTTACTTATATTTGTTGTTGTGACACTTGGTGCGTAATCAAAGAATGTAAGCGATTGGAGTGACTTATGGACAGTCGTGATAAAGAAAGATTTCATTCAATCCTGTTATCTTGCATTGCAGGAGATTTATTGTGATCGCAGAGACATTCAAAGAAGAATATTCTTAGCGATTTCCAAAACGCCAAGCAGCAAATAACGTGGTTTGTTATCAAATTGGTGCGGCCGAGGACTGTCAAGACTCAATTTCTATGCGCCTTAAACCCTTAACCCCTGACTCCCTAGTGAGAAGTTAAAGGCCGAAACATCCACCTGAGGGGAATCTTCCTCTCTGAAACCTTGCACTGTCTGGCTCTGTGTCAGTTTGTACCATTTGAATACCGGCTCAAAACCCGGGAGAGATTATGAATATTACTCCAATTATCATGAGCTATCTTAGTCGCCTCTTGAGATGTGCATCATTGATGTTTGCCTTTTCTGTCTCCTCCACGAGTCATGAGTCATACCAGGGGTGGAATGGGTGGGAGAGGACAGTTGTTGAAACAAATTGAAATTTCAATAAGATTTTATTTTCCATTGTTATCGATTAAGATCAAGAAAAAGGCGTCAAAAGCGAGGCCGAGAATTAGATCTTATTTTTATGTCATCGGTAAGATCGTAAGGCTTAAAGGGAGATTGATGCTGAAGATATTAGCCTTGTGAGTTTGAATCACCTCCGGGCTTGATTAAACAAGAAAGATAAAATCGGGAGTATATCGCCTTGCACAGAAAGTGAAAGAGGGCATTATCAAACGACAAGATTTATTAAGAGTCACAACCGCCGCAACTATATCTGAGTGGTATTATCTGTCACGACACTATGAGATAAAACAGAAAACCTTACCAGTTGAGTCTTGGCGTATCGAAGTGGTGGAAGGTAGGCCCGGACACGCTTGGAAAGGCAACTGATAGTTTGTCGAGGCAGGGATCGTAAACAAACACACACATACACACACACACGTGTGGTGTTGACTTCCATAACTTTTAAGGGGACGGTGATGGGTTGAGACAACATCTGAAGTGATGAACATGTTACATAATGAGATGTGTCCGCTTTCGAATATAATATTTTATGTAAATTTGAGAGTTTGGTCATATAACACGAAGAATGAAAATAGACTATTACAGTCTTTGCTGTGTGGCCGTCGTCATGGAAACGTTCAAGTTCATATCATGCGGCTGCTTTTGAATGTTTATTTTTCATATTTGAGGGTATGGGCATTTGCATCAATAGCGGGGCAGATAAGTGAAAAATCGTTCACATTGCCATACAAGCACCAAAATTGGCATGCACGTTGCTTTTGGACAGTTGTTTCAGGAAAAAAAAACAAGTTAACCACACAAAAATCCAAAATGGAGGCCATTTTTTACGATGGCTGCCGTACGCTTTATATATTTGGGCTCTGTGGTATATCTATCGTTCTTCTCATCCGATTTTTACGGTATCAAAGCCGTTTCTAACATTTTTGACAACGAAGAATTCAAAGCTGATGAAAGGGAATCTCTAAAATTACTGAAAAGCCATCCAACACTGATTTTACTCATTTTTGCTGAACGTGTAGCATTTGCAACATCCGCGACACTACCTCTGGTACTGACATTACGTGAGTTGCTGGCAACTCTGAACAACTGGTGGGAGCACAGACCATAGGATACTCCAGCAGTCTCCTTCTTGTTTCCACCCTAATTCGGGATTCTCCTCTTCAACCTGGAACTCCAATGCCCGGTTCCATATGCATGCTGTCAGTATTCAGTACGTCTACTGTGCTGAACAGGAGCTGCACGAGTTGTCGGAAATACCTCTGTAGGATCTTTGCTTCCTGGCAAAGAACTCCAGCCGTACATCATCAACAGCTACAGTTGAACTGGATGGTCATAAATCGTGGCAACGAACTTCTTCAACCTCCCATTATCCTCTTCTTCAGCCTGTGTAGGATGGCTGCTCAGTTTGGTGAGAACATCTGAAGCTTCAGGTCATATAGAATCCTAAGTCTACCAGGCTGACCTTTTGCTCTTTCCACAGAATGCAGAAACAATATGATCACCTCTCGAGAGCAGGGGTTGCTGGAAGCTCATGCACTAAGATCCACTTCAGATTCCGCCCTTGCCCAAATGCAAGCCACATTTCCTGAAGTCCAAGTTCCTGTAATTGTGAGGAAGTGGCAACAGCAATAGCAATCTGTGTCATTGGCTCTGATCATGACTGTTTTGAAGTCCCCCTTTACAAATCCTTGATATGTAAAATGATTCTTGTATCAGCGTCTTCAAGATTGCAGGGTGAGATCTCACTGAGGTTAATCTTTGTGTGGTTGCTGAGTGTATGTGAACCTCTAGTGTTGATGACTCTGTTGTCATAGCGGTTTTCGACTACCTTCTCACCAGGTATTCAAACAGCTTGGTTTTGTTGGGAGAATGACGTAGCAAGTTGCACCAGTTCCTTGGCAAATTTCCTTTCCCTGCGACTCCGCGTCTATCTCCGAGACCTAGTATTACTAGATTTTCGGATTTGAGGCTTGAGGCCTTGTAAGTGTTGACTAATGTCAGTTCTACGGTACCTTTTGGAGCATGCATCAGTTTTAAATGTGAATTCCATCTCAGCATTCTCTGCAAATGTCTTGGAAGTTCTTGATGGCAATGCATTGACAAGAGTTGAACCATCAATAATCATCAATAAAACATCAGTCACAGGTTCTACATCAGGTAGTGTAGCCTTGCCCTTCAGTACGGCAGTTAGCTGTGACTTTTGGCAGACATGCAGCCTCCTTCACATGCTGGAAATGACTGATTCTCCTGGTGGAAGAAGTTGTGCAGATCGTATTCTCTGTTTTGGCAGGAAATATACAATATTGACAACAGCTGGATGCCTTTCTTCAGCCTGCTATCCTTGGCAACTGTGCTGAACCTTTCTTACTGATAAGTCAATTTTGTCTTCTTTATCGGTGCATAGAACTTCATGCTTTAGTGTCCCTAAGTGCGTCTGAAAGGATGCATTCCCATTTGAAAGGTGAGTAGCAATCCTGTAAGCACTTCAAGGGGATGCTACATCCTTGGTGTCCAGCCTAGGCAGATCTTCACTTTCTTCTAGAAACGGATTGCCCATTTCCTCCAGTGTGCTGATCAACCTTTGGACCGTCTCCAGGAATATTCTCTGGTTGGTGGGTGTCTGCTAATGATGTTTCGTCTACTCTGACACATCCCTCAACGCTGATGCCTCCTCATATTAAAAATGCAACAATCTGTGCCACTGCAGAGCTGGCAACCATCCATCTTCTCAGTGCTGATGGATGTTCAATGCTTCCGAATGCTCCGCCATCACTTTTGATGACGGCATTGGCTTGCTCATGTGTTTGGTCAATCCCCATTACAGAGAAATTATCTTTAAGAGCTTCTTCATCGTGGTCTTTGCAAACACTGACAGACCCATGTAGATGGCGAACAGTTTATCTTTATTCTTTGAGTGTCTGTGAGTAGGGGCACTATCTTTGAATCTAGCACAGCAATTATACTGCAGTGGCTGTGCCATGTCCATGTCCGTCTTGGAAGCTCCAAATCTTTTTTAAAATATGAATCAATACAATTCAACTCAACAGTACCTCATTAGTCCCCATGGGGGAAATTCATATTTCAGGCGTGCTATAAAGTTTTCACAAATACATTATAATATAATAAAAAGTAAAACAAAATCAAATACTATAATAATATTGAATATAATGTCCGTAAAAAGATGTTAAGATTATTGAAAATACACCAAACTTAAAATAAATTGTTGTTTAAAAGTCATTCTTCAAAATGTATTTAAAAAAAGATTTAACTGATGCTCTGGTTTGGTACTTATGGAGATTTTATCGTTCATATCTTTTATTTAACTTTTGTAATGTGCTTGTTCAGTGGGTGTTTGTCGTCTTCTGTTCTTGAAATGATTTTCATAAAAAGTTTCTCTGGCAAAAAGATCGCCAATAAAACTAACGCTATCCACAAATTTAGCGAAGGACTTGATCAGACTACCGGTATTTAATTCCTTTACGTCCACGTTCTAACTGTACTAATCCCAGGACGTTACACAAAATGATCAAACGCTTTGTATGATTAATCTGTAAAATAATGTTATGAATGTCTAATTCACTTTAAATTGCCCAAGCTTCCTGCCGAAATGCAGATGCTTGTTTACTTTACTTTACATATTTTAATATGATTTGTCCAAGTGCGATTACCTTTAATGGTGATGCTAAGACACATATGTACCTTATAATGGACTTGCTCAATGTTTCGGTTTCTTATTTCCAAAAGAGGAATATCGTTATTTTTCATTCAGCCCGTACTCAACAATGCAGTTTAAAATCAATTTGATTGTTATAAAATATTTTAAAACGAATTAAGATGTTGAATATTTAAATATATGTAAATTTGCATTCGTTATGGTTGATTAGCTATATTTTGACACCAAAATCTTATAATTCACTGAACTGCATCAAGCTGTGTGACATTACAGATTACATACCCGCAATGGCGTCTATCTCGAAAAATGGCAGCCATTTTGAAAAAATTGTGTGGCTAACGTTCGATTATGAAAATGCATGTTATAATGAATATGCATGCCAATTTTGGTGCTTGTATGGCGATGTGAACCATTCTTCTTATTTTTGCAGTTATCTGCCCCACTACAAATCGTGGATCAAAATACACCATTGCAGTCTTTGTAGCGTGGTTGGTCGTGATGGAAACGGTCGTTATCCTGGACCTTATGCTTATTTGGAGAAACTTTCATCCTGTATCTTCTCTAAAACTTTCTTACCAAATCCAGCGAAATGTGTAATTAGAACATTTTATTGATATATTCTTATAATATAGCCACTTCTTGAAAACATCAAAATTCCAAAATGCATAAAAATGAAAACTATGGAACACATGGACACAGTCATTATGCCAGCTATAAACTACGGTGCAGAAACATGGACCCATTATGAAGCATCAAGAAAGAAAGCTATCAGTAGCGCAAAAAGTAAAAGTATGGAAAGATCATGTCTTCTAAATGTCACAGCGAAAGATGAATCCAAAATGTGGTTATAAGATCTAAAGTCAAGGTAATAGATATAGGCCTACATGTAGTAGAATGGGTGAGAAACATTAGAGGACAGTAGTGGGCAGGACATGTGGCCAGAGTAAATAATAAAAAATGGGCCAAGATAATTACAGAGTGGACCAGACAAGGCAGCAGATTGAAAGGAAGACCCAAAGAAAGATGAATAAACCAGATTGAGAAAGCGGGAGAAAGACCCAAAGAAAGATGAAGAAACCAGATTGAGAAAGTGGGAGGAAGACCCAAAGAAAGATGAAGACACCAGATTGAGAGAGTGGGAGGAAGACCCAAAGAAAGACGAAGAAACCAGATTGAGAGAGTGGGAGAAAGACCCAAAAAAAGATGAAGAAACGATTGAGAGAGTGAAAGGAAGACCCAAAGAAAGATGAAGAAACCAAAACCAGATTGAGAGAGTGGGAGAAAGTCCCCAAGAAAGATGAAGAAACCAGATTGAGAGAATGAAAGGAAGACCCATAGAAAGATGAAGAAACCAGATTGAGAGAGTAAAAGGAAGACCCAAAGAAAGATGAAGAAACCAGATTGAGAGAGTAAAAGGAAGACCCAAAGAAAGATGAAGAAACTAGATTGAGAGAGTGAAAGGAAGACCCAAAGAAAGATGAAAAAACCAGATTGAGAGAGTGAAAGGAAGACCCAAAGAAAGATGAAGAAACCAGATTGAGAGATTGAAAGGAAGACCCAAAGAAAGATGAAGAAACCAGATTGAGAGAGTGGAAGGAAGACAATGGATGAGAGTGGTTCCAGACGCATAATATGTATTCTAGAAGTCAAGCCCTAAAGAATGACGCCGGTTAAACCAGGATTCTATTACATGTAATAGTTTTGGCTTTGTAAGATTCCAAGCAGTATTGAATTCAGAATGAGAAAAGGTAAAATTGTATTGCATAAAAGAAAGAAAAAGAGAGAATGAAAGGAAACAAAGGAAAAAATGAAAGAAAAATAAATGGAAACAAAGAATTCAAAGAAGTAAAACCGAACACCCGATAATCAAAAACAAGAAAGAAGATCGTAAATTAGAATGTTAGGAAGATTTAAAAAAAACAACAACAAACAACAAACAAACAAAAAACAAACAAACAAACAAACACAAAAACTAAAAACAAACAAAAATTACGAAAAACAAAAACAAATAGAAGAAAACCTTCTTCATGACCAACTACAGCAATCACTGCAAATACAAGTTGTTCGGCCGTTATATTTCTCAGGAAAGTAGACACTCACTGAAAGATTGTTAGAACTGTTAACAGGGTCAATTTTAAACACAACATAATACATGTATACGTTTTTTCAACCCTAGAACTTTTCCCGTCTTTTTTTTACGCTCCAGGGACAATGTTTGTTTTTCTTCAGGTCTAATCGTATTATCGAGACAAAGTGAAATTAGCTTGATTTTAGTATTCTCGATAAAATATTACTTCTGTTGCTTTCTACACTATACGTCAAGATTCAGATCTAGAATTAAATCTAGACAAACACAAAATATCGGCGTAGATGAGACCTATTGCCAAAGAGTTAAAGAAAGGCGAGTTTCTCGGTATGCAGATCGACTCAAGACCATGATACCGTTGTGGATCTAGATCTACCTACATTGAGCTGTTCGTCAAAGATGGAGCTAGAAAAGATTGTTCTCCTGATATTGATAAGAACGTTGTTACGAGGTGTTATGAAATACTTAACAAATTATACTGATAACAAAAATGACATCGATGTTATTTAGTTGGATTTACAAAATGCATTTGATGCAGTTTCACTTATTTGAATGTATATAATATGTTTTATTGTACAAAACCATGGATAGACCTGTTTCAGAGTATGCTAACTGTATTTGGAGCCCTCTATACGAATACCTAGTATGATATTGGGATGTCCTGGAGAGACCATAAAACCAACGAATTTGTCCAGGCAAAAATAAGACAGGATGGCTGGTCCACAGGAACTCCTCCTAACCACAGTAAAAAGGAGAAAGCTTGGGTTGTTTGGCCGTGTTACACACCACATCACCTTGCCAAAGGCAGTCCTTCAAGGAACACTCGAGGGAGGAAGGAAAAAAGGAAGACAAAACAAGTCCTGGTTGGATAGCATCAAGGGTGATGATGGAAAAGCCTGGATGAACAGTCCAACCCTTACCCGCGAATCAGAAGATAGGACCGGATGGCGGTAGTTGACAGCAAGGGCGTCCCTCATGCCTCCTCTACGACCTTCAAGTTCAGGAGACTGAGGTGAGGTGAGGTGAGGTGATACAATTAATACCAATCTATCATTTTAGAAAATGTTCAGAGAAGAGCAGCTAGAATGTCTGAATTGCATTTTATGTCTCACTTATGAGGAAAGGCTCAGATTTTAGGAGATCCCACCGCTGAAGTACCGATATAAAAGAAAGAGAGGGGATCTAATACAATCTATTATGAATTTTCCTATCCTCTGTCTGCCTGTCTGTCTGTATGTTTGCATGTCTGTCTATAAGTCTGTCTGTCTGTCTGTCTGTCTGTCTGTGCATTACCGAGATCCCCTGCTCATAGTCACCATTATTGGCAAATAAGGTATCGAATCAAACCTCTCACTCCGAGGAATGTCTATTGGAAATTGTGTTGTAATTTAGATAAGGACAATTTTACAAAACAAAATTTCTTTTTGCGTAAGGCCACAGAGAGGAATACTCAGATACTCGACATGCGACGAAGGCAGGCAGCAGAGCGAGACACACAGTGTGTGTTCACATTCGAGCCCGGACATACAAACGAACTGTGTGTTACCTCTCCCCACCTTTGTGTTATCTCTCCCCACCTTTGTGTTATCGAACTCCTCCGCTCATAACCAACCAATCTTGGCAAATTAGGTATCGAAAAGTAAATAACATTTGAGGTTTGCAGCCAAAAGAACCACTTGTTTAAAATTGTTCATAATGTTGATGGTATTGATGCATCTGATTTTGTTCAACTATTCACACAACACATTTACAAAAGGAGATAAATTCAGTTTTCATTGCACGATGTAATACCACAACCAGAGAACATTCATTTATTATAAGAACTGAGACAACATGGAATACCTTATAGTTTCAAATAAGAATGCACCCAATTTGAATACCTTTAAGAATGTGTTGGATAAGGAATCAACCGAGTTAATTTTTGCATTTGATACTTCATCAGAGGCATTCAAAAGTTTAAACCTGTTGCGCCCTTAACACACGATATATGATATGATATGATATGATATGATATGATATGATATGATATGATATGATATGATGTGATATGATATAACTACATATCTAAATTCCTCCACCACCAGCCCCACCCTATATATCTTTTTAAAAAATTCAAAGAGCTGGAAAAGAAAAAAGTCAGCATCTCATAGGCGGTTCACACAGTATTTTTTATTCTTTATAATTAAATATTACCTATGTCTGAATGCTTTCTTGAAAAATACTAATTCTAATAATTCAAGAAAGGAAGATCCAGAAAACAAAGAACAAAATCAGTAAAAGAAATAAATGCAGTCAGCTGAGAAATCAGTTCTAGGCTTAATAAAATTTATAGCCTATAAAATCCAAAGAATTCTTGGAGTAAGCCTTCTTTTTACCGCAAAACTGTGTCAAAACTAGAACAAATAGATGAATAGATAAAGAATAAAGAAATTGATTTGTGTCTAAGCAAAATCAAACAAATGAAAATGATGAACAATTCATTGATACACACAGATAAAGCCAGCATCATTTCAAACAACAGCCAAGGACTAGGAGTCTTTGACAAAACAGTTTATCATGTCAATATGTATCCTAAATTTCAGAGTACTAAATTGATCAATATTGGATTAGATCATTGGATAGGATATGAAAATGGACTTTTTAAGGGAGCGAACGTAGAGCACGTTTTACGCTTGAAAACGATCGCGATTGAAAACTAGCGCTTTATTTAAATCATTGTGGTGAACATAGAGAACACTTATTGTACTTGTTCGATCTCTGTTATTATTATCAATTATTCTGTTGTGAAGTGTATCCTAACTTAATTCTGTTTCACGCCCAAAGTCCCGAGACCTCGATTGTCTTTTCCTTTTTTCTACGTCAATCGTCTCTTTTAAGGAATTCATGATTTATACCGACCTTTGTCTCTGTCCCCAATTGTTCGACTCTATTAAGTTGTCTTTGAGTTCGCATTTAATAGTATTATTAATTATTATACTAAATTGTATCATCTTTTTAATCCCTCGGTTTCCTAAGTTAGGCAGAGTTGGTGACGTTACCTTCATGTTTCTTCGGAGTGTGTAATGCCAGGCATATACTGTGGTTTGCATTTTCAAAGATTTTACCATGGCATGTTATTTGGTCGGAGTAGGTTTAGTATTATTCACAGAAATTTTGTTATGAAATAATGATAACGTGTTCATGTCATGGTCTCACGACCATCAGTTATATTTGCCCCGTTATGTTACATCAAGTTAATAATAAACAAAAATCATGGCACATTTTTTTAAATGATCAAAATTACAAAAATGGTAAAGACCGCACATGAAAATCCAATTACCAGTACACAGAGAGAAAGTCTCTCTCTCTCTCTCTCTCTCTCTCTCTCTCTCTCTCTCTCTCTC
>JAOYNN010164246.1:0-11089 GCA_025770095.1 Goniobranchus kuniei
GACTTTACTTCCGCCAAGTCTAGAAAGACCTAGCTACCCATTTATACTGCTGGGTGAACAGGGGGCCCCGAATAAAACCAATGCCCGGCTGCGGGTCGAACTCGGGCCACCTCGCATGGCAGTCAGCCGCTCTACCAACTGAGCTACCGGGCCACCAAAAAAACCCAACAATGATATAGATACCTTAAAAATATCTTTTTTTTATACTTATATCTTTCTTTATTGTAGAGCACTCTTTTGATTGTGTTATTTTCGACATAACAGTACAACAACAATAATATCTATCTATTTATCTGTCTCTCTTCCCTTCCTTCATCACGAAGAAAGAACTAAAAAAATTCAACAATCAAATACAATTTAAAGATAAAGAAAAAGAAACAAAGAGAATAGAAAATAAGAATGAAAAGAAGAGGCAAAGAAGCATTATTAATTTGTTGACGTCTTTAAATTCTCTCTACAGCTGGATTCGCCATCCAAAGGTGCGTGAAAACTGGCGCATTGTTCTTGCATCAGGTGTTCTCACTGTTCTTGGATTGGGTAGGTCTAGAAAAATTTTGCATTAAACCCTGTCTTACTTTGTATTGCCTGGTTTAATTCCCTTAGTCATTAATACAAAATTCTACTGTTGAGTATGAACCTAGATCTATATTCTGATAAAGAAAAAGATCAAAAGTTAAGGGTTACTCAATTAAAAAGTAAAACAGGGCAAAATGTTTTGCATGAAACGTTATATGTTTTGTCTTGTTTTACTTTTTAATTGATTAAACTTTAACTTCTTATGTATTCCCTTTGTCATTGTAGCTTTTGGGGAAATGTAACATCCCACATTGCCTTAATCTCAAAGATCTTTTGATCCATTCATGATCAAGCCGTCATCTTAATATACTGACGATAGATGCGGGATATACTGCAGCTTGGTTCTCAAGTTAGTTTGAAAGGGTCCCGATGCTCCTACACAGCCATGTTTCGGAGCACCAGACCTTCTTAATCCAATCCATTCTGATCATATAGGTTAAATATATAAATAGCCCTTTAAAACCTGTCTTTAGAATGTGGTCGCTGTGCATGGAACCCTCACAAAACTATAGTCAATCACAAGGATTAGAAAGAGCAGAGGATTGCTGTGCTTTTGTAACTTATGATTAGACCTTCACAACTGGAGCACATCATTTATACTTCTTAACCAAGATGGATGTCATCAGAAGAAGAAGAATAGAGTTAGTTATCATGTAGGTTTAACATCACTTTTCAACATAGCGTCATGCTCATAAACAAATGGCCTAACTCAAACTCCATGTTTTGAGAAACTTAATAAGAACTGTTTTAACAACATAATGATAAACACTGGTGATGTAAGCATTTATGTAGGCATATATTTAATAAGTCCGCTTCTGCCTTTGTAAAATGCTGTGACTTTGATTCTAGCTCCAAATTCTTCTCATGTCATCTATGTGAGATTTTTTGTCTTTTGTTTTTGTGTTGTTGTTGTTTTTTGTTTTTTTTTTCTTAAAGATTTGATGATGTCCTAGGATTTGTGATTGTGTAATCATTAGTTATGAATCTCAGCATCCTGCCAGGCTTTCTCTATTTCTTCTGTTTGATTTCTTTTAAGGAATGTCTTAGACACAACATTCATTTTATGAAACAGGTTTTACATTGACTTTGTAGCACTTTTCCTGTGTTGTTTTAACACAATGTGAGATGTTTCTTTTTAAAAAATACATACGATACCATTTGCCTTTTTGTAGAAAGCTTTGTTTTGCTCTTTCCTTTGAAGTTTGCTTTCAATTAAATTACTCATAGATATTTAGAATGGCAAGCCTCAGCTGAAAGAAGAAGAAAATTAGATAAAGCCTACCTCTAGGAACACAATTGTGTTGTGGGCATGGCATCATGAACCAAGTCAAAGGCCTTGGATTGAATCCTGGTCTCATCAACTTGAATGTAAAAACTAAATGTAGTTTGTTAGAATTTTTCTATCCATAGGAGGTAGGATTGGAGTGACCAGTCCCATTAAAGATGGACTATAGATAAAAAAGTCTGATCGACGTCTGCTATCCAAAGGAACTTTGATGTTGGAAATTGTAGAAAGAATGGACTGAAGAAGCTGCTGCCAGGAAAACTTTCTTCCTTCCATTCCTTCCATCTGTCCGTTCACAACTCTACATGCCGAAAGCTCAGTTGTATCTGGAGAGAATTCAGCATAAACCTCTTACCTAAAAACTGATGCTGAGAATGTAAACAGGTGACCTGTTGAGCCAAACTATTTAATAGTGCTCGAGATGATTCGTTAACCTTAGAGTTATATCCCTTGCAGACATGATCGAGACGCTCTTGAATGAATCAGTGAATCAGGAATAAATCACTAACCATCCGCAATGCTTGCCCACAGACTCCTCAATTATCAATTGAGAACTCTACGTGCCTGCTTAGTCAAGGCTAGCCTTGCCCGCGCCCCGTGGGAAGCGCACTAGATCCACCAACCTTTTAGGCCCAATGTAGGATAGGGGTGATGAGGAGATGCTTGCTGGTCGGTGTGTATGAGAAGGAGGCAGGGATTGGGATGGGGGAAGCTGGCTGCGTAACATGTGCCCGCTACCTCAGTGAATGTGAAGTGTCGGACGGTAGGGTTTCCAAGCCCTCCACCCAAGCTCACCCACCCCCCTTTTTTGAGCAGGAATAAGGTCATGGCCTGTCTTCTCGCACTCACAACTCCCATCAAATCTCAATGTTAGGCTTTAACTAAATCTAAGCCTTTCTTTGTGTTTATCTCTCTCTTGTAGTGTTTTGATTCAGTGAACAGTGAGCGGAATGACTCCCGGAATGACTCCCACCGGCATTCATTAAATGATAATAGGCTAACCCTACTTGCTGCCTTGAACATGATGGCCCTCACTTGATGGAGTTTTGTGTGAATCGAGAGCATTAATAATTCAAATTAACCCACTTGTTAACCTGTGGGTACCAAGTCAGAATGATTCATAACCCACAGCTTAAAGAAAAATGCGGACCGACCTAACACTACTTAATAGGATAAGCAGAAAGAAGGCAGCGCTATCCTCAGAGGGTTGTCAGATGTATTTATGGTTTTTGATTTCGAGGTACAATATTTAGAGGCATTACCTTAGGTAAACAGTCAGTTGTCAAATTGAAAGAATGCAAAAGCCTTAAACCTGCAATCACAGGAATGTACTTCTGGATGCCTGATAGCCACTTGCAATCTATGCTTTCTATTTGCATTTGGCATTCATGTGAAATGTGTCCAGTAGTATTAAGAGAACCTTTGGTTATTACTTGCTGTCCCAACCTTTATGACATTTGATTAATTTATATTTGTAATTCTATTTTCAGCTCTTCTGATCACAAGTATCGTGATAGCATTTACACCTCAAAAAGGTAATAAATCCTTGCTTTTGTATTTGGTTATTAGTTTAAGCTTAAATGAAGTTCGCTTGGAAACTATGTCAGCAGTCGTTTAAATATTGTAAGAAGAAATTTGGGCTTGATGTGATTTTAGATCTTTAAGAAATTGATAGTAGAAGAGTTGGATGGGAGCCATGAATTTTAGTTTTGCAAAACTATTGTCCATGACTATGTAAATGGTTGCGAAGTATTTTGTTTCATGATTGGATGAGAATAAGAACAGTCAATTGGTTTCATTCAATACATCAAAAGTAATTTTGACATTTTGATCCACTCCCTTGTTGTTCTGTCAGGATGACTATACATTAGTGCACTGTGAAACTGAAAGTGTAATCAATTTAGCTCTTAGTTTGGTTTAAAAATAAAGCCCCTGATAAGCACTAATTGACAGATTGTGTCTTGCTCACATTTTTTAAAAATCTTTTTTTTTTTTTTCACTCGTGAATTTTTCAAGTCCAAGGATTATGTAGCGTGGTTTCTCTTAAATACATTTAAAAAAAAAAATTAAACTGTGATTTGTTAGCCTGTCACATTTTTAACACCAGAGAAAATAGTGCATCAGGTGTTACTCCAGCTAGACGTAAAGAGAGACACTACATAACTGTGCAAGACAAGCTGCGATAGAATATTGGCCAAGCATTGCACACAGCAATGTATGCATGACTCGTGTACACACACACACACACACACACATACACATACACACACTTAATGCAGGGCCCACATTTAAAATGTCTGATACCAAGCATAAATGTCCAGCACACTACTTTCATTTTCTTTGATTCTTGTAACCAATAATAGGGCTAAAAAGTTCAGTTCTCAAAGCATGCCTTTGCAGTAAAAAGGTGTCGGAAACAAATTCACCAAAGCAAACACAAGCATTATTTGCTAGTGAATATTGATCAGATATTTGCATCGAATCAGAAATCCTGGCTAAAAGATTAATTCTAAAGTGGGTTTCAGATTTTGGAAGGTTTGGATCAGTAGAGAATAAAAATACTAAGTCAGGAGTCAAGATAATGCAAACAGTTACGACCTCTGAAACAATGCATACTAGAAAAGATTCAGTTAGTCCAAGAATCAATAAGACAATCACCCAAAAAGTCAATCTGGTGTTGAAACATGGAGGTTGGTATTCCCAGAGAATCTTTATGAAATATGTGAAGGAAAGATTTAAATTTAAGACCCTACAAGATATAAGTTCTTCATTGACTCAGCCAGGCAAATGCTGAGGCATGCATGGACATGTCCTTCTTACTCATTTACCAACTTGATCATGATGAAACCCTCATCCATCAAATTTGATTCTCTAATGAGACCCACTTTTACACAAAGGGTTATATAAACAGTAAAACTACATTTATTGGGGATCAGCAAAGCCTGATGAGGTGTAACAGAAAGGACTCCATGATCAGAAGGTCTCAGTCTGGACATCCATGTGGTATCAGGGTAACATCAGGCCATTTTATTTGTTGATGACCTCAAGCACCCTTTAATAGTCAACTCGGACTGCTATCTAGTTGCGACGTCCAGATTTTGGAAGAGCCCCTGACAATTTGTTGGGACAAAAGAAAAATAAAACCAGTACTTCCAGCAAGTTGGTATGGTGTCTCATATCTCCAGAGCTGTTCTCTGTTGGATTAAACACTATTTGGGAAACAGAACTGTAATCAATTGCTGGGACTAAAAACAACTGGGCCCATAAATGTCGCGATCCAAGTCGGCTGGACTTTGACTTTTGAGGGTACTTTAAGGACAAATATTGTTGCAAAGAGAGAGAGCAATAATCCAGAGACAATGTAAGCATGTGGTTGTTGATTTTACTCATCAAGTTTAAAAACTACTCATAAGAAATGAGATGCATCTGACTCATGTCTTATAAATTGGTACACCACGGATATATTAGACTTCAATTATCCAAACATAAATCTTTATTCATAAACTTTTACTTAATTTTTTTGTGGGTTCAAGTTTTCTCTGTTCAATTGGTATAACAATAATATATAGATCAAAATCAAATGAAAATGTTAATCTGAGACCCATTTGGCCATGTTTTTGAATGTCTGGTTTTACAATAATCTGTTATACTTATATCTTACTATTTTGTTCTGTCTTTTTTTTTTTTTAATTGCGTTTGGTCTCATTCTCATCTACTTTTTTAAGTCTTTTTTTATTTTGTTGTCCTAAAGAAAAACAAAGCTTAACCTTTCTGTATATTTGTCTGAATTTCCTTCTCTTTAATAAGGTTCTCTTTTTAAATAAAAAAAAACTCTGATTACATTGTGCCTCACAATTAATCTTTGTGATAATAATTTTGTTTCAGGGCTACACTGTATCATCATTGGCCTCATTGGATTGCTCTGTGTGATCCCTGGAGGTAAATTAATTTCCATTCCTGTCAGCTGTCTTTGTCTTTACCCTCAACTTGTTTCTGTATTTGTGTAACGGAGTGCATGTGTAAAGTGGTAAAGAAGCTTTTCTAGATCCCTCTCGTTTCAATTAGGGTTCAGTTGAGAGCTTGCCTCCTGGAGAATTGAAAAAATCATATTCTCGGGCAGACCATGCTGGCCAGAGGATAGCAAGGGGGATAATTTACCTTCAAAAATGCTCAGGTGTCTCAAATACAGGAAACACATTGAAACCAAACAAAGATGAACCAAAAGAAAATCAGCTTAACCGAAAACACTCGAAGCATTGTTTGTCTCCCTTCTTTATTGGTATTGACAAACTAGATACACTTATTTCTTATCTGGCTCAAAGTCAGTCACACAATGAATGTTTACTAATTTTGAAAAAGATAGGTGATACATAGTCCTTGTTGGGGAAAGCCATTCTAATAGGTTATGGCCAGCCAGTCACCGTCAGGTTTTGATATGTTAATTAGCTCTTTTGGAAGGCTGCTCATCTTTCTTATTTTGTTTTGTTTTTTTTTATCCACAGGTTACCATTTTATTTATATCTATTGTGCTGCAACTGGCCGACCCGGATATCACTTTGAAAACCTTCCAGTTTTACGCTGAATTTCCCGCATATCATGTGGTCGTGGCTCCAGCTGGCTTGGAGGCAAAAGTGTTGTTGCTTTTCCTTTTTTTATTTTATAATCTTAGTTTTTACTTCTTACTACCAAGCTGTCCTGTTTTGAAACCATTTTTTTTTTTACCTTTAGAAAGAAACTCAAAGAATTAAGGCCTGTACAATTACAGTTTTTGCTACCTGGGTTATGTGATTCCATGTCTATTATTTCTCACATAATTCACAATTTAAGGCAGTTCTGCATGCTTTCAAAAGGTGCGTAATTCATGTTTCTACTAAACACAGGTGTAGAATCAACAACTTTGATAACACTTTGTATTATTATTATTGTCTACAAAAGGTTGATACAATTTCTTCCTTTTTCTATTGTAATGCTGTAACATGATTCTCTTGGACATGCCTATGTGTACTATTTGAGTCATGAAATGAGGGTAAGAAAGTTCAAAAAATGAGGAAATTTTCTATCTGTAAGATGAATTAAACTTTTTTAAGTCATGATGAAAAATAATACAAAGTCTGAGTCAGTCAGTATATTTATGAAGAAGAAAAGTGTGAATTTCTCATTATCACTACCTGGGAAACACTTGTTGTAGAGATCGTTGTGTATATATGTAATATTTTATTGGGCAGATATTTATTTTTAGTGAAGAAAGATAGAAAGGTGAAAGGATGTGTTCACTGTCAACAAAATAAAATCATATATTATAGGCTTACATTTGTTAGTCTCATAGGTCAGGAAACAGAATCAATTTTGATTGTGCAAATTTGGTCCTAATAAAAGATTGGATTTTAAAGGACCCTTTAAAAATTGACTTCCCCATGACTTGTGTATAATTTTCATGCAGTGTATACAGTTGTCCAAATATAATGAATTAAAATTTAGTTTAATGTAAACTGAATTAGTGAATGAATTTCCCGTATGTCAGTTTCAACAATGGTTTTACAAACAAAATCTCAGCTTTTACTGCTCATATTGATGACTGTTTTAATGGGTTGCCTGGTAAATTTTATCACATTCTTATGCCTGACCACAATTTTGAATATATTTTTGCCAACAATAGCTGTAAATATCAGTATGATGTGCATGTTTTGAAAGATTGATGCATGTTAACCAAATCTGAGCATTCATTTATTGCGGCTCAAATTTCTTTGCTTAAGTCTCATTGTTCAGCCAGTGATAGGCTATATTTTGAAGTTGATGATGCTAGCTGATTTTTCAAAATCACAAACACGACAAGACTTTTATAATTAAATGCCTTCAGTGGTTCCCTAGCAGCTTGTTGGCAGGTGCATTGAAGACATTGCATCTTCTTACCCAAGGAACTTCATGAACTTTAGAAAAATGGCAAGGCCCTTATATTCTCAAATAGTTGCAGCTGTCCCTATGTATCACACCAAGGACCAAAATGATCTCAGGGACATAGGTATTATCAGTCCAAAACCCTTAAGCATGGAATTTTGTGCTTTGGAAATAATCCAATCTAGCTTATCGATTTAAAATAAAGTCATAATGTATCCTTTTCTTATATAGTGTTATTTATAACGAAAAGATCTTTTTATGTCTGTCTTGTGTGCGCATATGATGGTCGGGCATTTCTCCTATGATTGATTGAAATGTTGACACACCGTGGATCTACTTTATTATTGAATTTTTTTCCCCCCTACTGTAACTTTTTCAAATATGTATTTTATTCATTTCTTGAAGGATGAGACAATCTTCATGTTCAATCAATGGGAAAAGATTAAGTCATGAGGAAAGAATTCTTTTTTACTTTTCTTTTAGTTTATATTTTTATCTTTGGGATTGTTCTGTTGTTCATGATGATTTGTCTTTTGTTCATTTTTTCTTTTGGTGTAATCTTTAGACTCCATTTAATTTAAGGAAGGGTCTTAAATTCAAGAGTGACATAGTCAAAGCAATCCTTAAACTGTATTAGTCATTCTGTGTTCTTTTCAAGTGCATTGTGTATTTAAATATTATGTTTTGAAAATGTGATGACAACAAGTCTCAGTTATCATGTAATCTACCACGAATCAAAGAAAAAGAGAAGATAATGTTTTGCTTCTTTTTAAAGAAATTTTCTCAGTGGCACAAATTGCCTCATAACAGCTTAATTAAATTTTAGAACACTATGGTCTTTGAAGAATAGATATGATATAGTGTATGCATGTATGTACAATGAAAAATGTTCATATTTCTCAAAGCTTTACTCATTACACACACTCCAGTATTTTATCACACCAGCTGCGTAAAGTTGTAAAATCTTTTGTATTAGTCTATTGATTTTTCTTTCTTTTTCTTTTTTTTTTGTATTACTCTTAGCCTTCAGATATTGTATATATAATGTATGTCACCTTTTGAGATTATATTCTTGTCAAGACTTGATTTTTTTTCTCCTTCTCTGTTCTATACATTATATATACAGACATGTATATTTTCAAACTCTGCCTTCCTGATTTCATGTAGCAGCTTTCTGTCACTCTTCAACCATGTATTTAGCCATCCTGTTCCCAAAGTGTTGTATACAAACATACTTTTTTGTCTATCATATCGCCTCAACCAGATATTTTTTATGCCCTCCATAAGTATCTATTGAATAGTCATGGCATGCACACCACTTTCATGATTTTAAAAAAAATGTTCTCCACCTTTGTGTTTAATGATAACATTTTCATGTCTACGGACCATGCACTTGCTGGACTCCCTCATGCACTTTCTTTATTATAACATTTTTCTTGAAGCTTCCAATCCAAGGAGGTTATTGTCAGTCATTTTTATTATGAGTCATTTATCCTGCTCATAGTGGTTACATCAGTGGAGTATTCAAGATTCAAGGTTCCTTTATTCATGTTAGCTGCATCCTACAAGAGCTTTTCTGTCTCAGCTGCTGTTTCACAGCACTCAGCCTGCAGACAAAAAAAAAAAGTGCATTTTTGTGGAACTTGGAAAGAAATGTTTGCCTTTACTCTTGTGTTGTTACATTTTGTGAAATGAGTCAGTTTTTGATGAAAAAAGGAATCTATGGCAACCTAAAAGGGTCTTTTTCTTGTGATGGATGAATGTAGTAACTTCTTGCGCAAGAGAACAACAGTCTACATACATTTGAAAAGTTAGATAAGATACTGCAAAGAACATTACATTAGAACTGCTTTGAGGAGCAATGTACTTTTAAAGTGGTCCAATGTCTGGACATCAACAGCTTCTTGTGATTTGTGAGTTCTGATTCTATTGTCAACAGGGGAGGGGCAGGAACATAGATGGCATCAACCCTGGGTGTGGCAATAAAATCTTTCTTTCATGTCCTCCATTATTATATATCTTCTTGCCATTGCAATGTGGGTCCACCAAACACTAATACTGTTGTTAATGATTTTAAATGTTGGTAACTTATTGTTCTATCTTGTGATTCACATCAAGATCAACTTTTTATTTTTATGCTAGTATATGACCACTGAAATATTTATGTGTAGGATGAAATACTTATGTGTGTAGGATGATAAAGTGTGAGGAAGTCTTAGGCCAGCGGCACACAGAGAAAGTCATACACTATGAATCATTCGTTATATCCCTCGCCACTTGGCCCAGTCTTTAATTTCCGTATGCTGCTTAAAAGTGGAATGAAAAATTATGGACACTCGTCATAAGCTGTTCGTTCAACGAAAAAAGTTACATGGCGTATGACTTTGCTCACTTGTCACACAGAAAGCTCATACGACGTGTCAAGGTCAGCAACGTGGTTGACAATGTAACAATTTTTCTTGTAGAAAATATAATAGAAGAATATAATATAAAAGGCATTCAACGTTTGTGTGGTCAGTTTATGTTGCACATGCAGTAGAAGGGGAAAGCAGTAGCCTACGTTGTTTAAAGAGATTGTCAGGGATGACGAGATTTTGTGCAATTACACAAAAATGCAGTCCTCATTTAACAAAGCTTTTGTCAATTTTAAAATTCAAATTTTATATCGCATACCAAACCCCTTGCTCATCCCAAGAACAGATGCATGAAGCTTACCGTTTAAATGTAAATATAATTCATCCATTTGATGCATCTCTACCGATCCGGTCGTGATCGAGCTGCCGTCATTTCCCGTGAAGAAAGATACAAACGGGATGGGTCCTGATATAACCAAATGCGGGTACTCAAACAGGTGGAAAGGGGTCCGGTGCTCCAGCACAACCGTAGGCCTATCGTGGAGTACAAACCGTGGAAACAACCAATCAATCCGTTTGATGGGACCAATCTGAATAACACGTGAAGAGTTTTCAGCCAGCGCTTCTGACGTGCTCGCAAAGTTGTGGAGTGTACTCTTTAGAATCTGGCTAAGAAATGGGAAATATTTCAGTGATGTGTCCAGATAGATAAGGCAGAGACAATAGTACAGGTTGATGTGTCCTACGCCCTACACAACTTTGTAATAGCTAGAGATGGAGTAGTAACAAACAAATGGTACCAAAATTGAAACCTCAGAAGGCCCTTCATGAGAGACACCTTTTGACTGGTTTGGTAATATACTAGTAAAAATTACACACCTGGCCGCAGACCCTTTGAAGTCAAAAAAGCAAGAATGCACTAGCAGAGTTTTTCATGTCAGATAGTGGACGTTTACAGTGGCTAAATGACCTCGTTTGT